>JAVQJF010011867.1:0-11516 GCA_036023855.1 Gadopsis marmoratus
CCCCCCCCCGGGGTGGGGCGGCCGACAAACCAAAAGGGCCGTCAATATAAAACTAACAGTCTTTTTTTTTTTTCCTTTTTTTCTTTTCTTCTTTTTTTTTTTGTTCTTTAAACCCACCAATCAGGAGTCGGTGGAGACAGCGAGCGCCGTTAAGAAGGTCGACGAGGAGAAAAATGGGAAGGGGGGGGTTAAGGTGGTGGGGGGGTGGAATGTCTCGATTTAAATTTTTTACATTTCTGCATTTTTCTTTTCTCTCGTAGACAATATAAAATCTCACAGACAAGCAAAGAAGAAAATAAAACACTGGATGTACAGTACATGTTTGTTCGTATCGGATGGATGGATGATGGATGGATGGATGGATGAAAAGAAGGGCTTGAATTATTGCTTTCTGAGTGATTATTATTTTTCACTTCTCATCTACATGAACTGCATCTCTCTCATTCTCTCTCACCATGGTGATCTGTTAGCGCCTGATTACGCCGTTTATGCGGGAGGAAGGAGGAGGGATGGAGGAAGGAGGAGGGATGAAGGAGGAGAGGAGGAAGGAGACGGGTGGGGGCGAGGGGGGGGGGGGGGGGGTTCAGAGCTCCATGCTCAGCGATTCCCGGGCAGTTTTAATCCTCTTTGTGTGGCCTCACACGTTTCCCGCCTTTTTGTCTGGTAAATGATAACAGAAGAGATTGAAAGAATGTATTAAAAAATAGGTCTTGGGGGGCAAAAAGGATAATAATAAACAGTCATATAAGAAGGGTTATGTGTTGCATGTGTGTTTAGTACAGATGTCGGCCTCTCTAGTGTTGGTTAGTTGGTTATTTTCACGTGAAGGACGGGTACACAAAGCAAACAACACAGTGTTTTCACCATCACATGATAACAGCCTGTCTGCCTGTCTGTCTGCCTGTCTGTCTGTCTGTCTGTCGTCCCTTCATGTCCTCTACCTGTGTTTGTGCCTTTTTCGTCTTTTCTGTTTTCACTGTCCTTTGACTGCTCACAGCTCGCACACTTCTGGGGAGATTTTTTGCCGCCTGAACCAGCTGATCGTCGACTGGTGCATCATCTGTCTACACATCTGTCTTTCTTTCAGCACTGGCAGGAAGCATGTCAACATGCTACAAAAGCAGAAGAGGGCGCCAGTTTCACAGCTTTTTGCGCTCTTCTTCTGTGCTGGTGGCCACAAAGTTGAAAAACAGTTTATTAATTAAACCTGAAAGGTGCCGCGTCATGTATGAATAACAAGACCTGGATAAGGCCGCTCAGCCTTGCTTCCAGCTGTTTCTAGTGGCCACTCGCGGTATTGCAGCCAAAACGGATCCACAAAGCATTTTCCCCATAGAGCACCATAGTACAAGAGACGTCTGTAAAACTGCTGACAGGTTGGCGACCAAGGCTCATTATGACTTTCTGTTATGTGTCATCTGTGGAGGTTTTATATTTGTCAAACTTTTCTCGAGCCAAGAAAAGCGTGTTAAAAATCCGTGACGTCGTCACGATGTAAAGTCTACGGGTGGAGCGGGAACATGCAAAACACTACAGCTGTTCTGTGGGCCTCATACCCTGTGAGGAAACATGGAAGCTAAAACTTTTTTTTTTGCCGTATGCGCCAGGCAAGCAATTCTCATTGGACTGAACAGGTTCCATCTTTGGGTCCGATATCCAGTTCTTATAATACAGTCGACTTCCAGGTCCTAAAAACGATTGTGTATTGTTTGAGAGCTCCAATAAATCTAACACAGTGCTTCATGATGCACAAACGACTAACTGCCATCATACAATCGTGTTGAGTTCTTAAATGATGCTTGGAGGTTGTAACCGGGAACCACATGACGCGAAGCTACAGCCGTGACTCAGCTTCACGGGTCTATAAAACAAAAACGCAAAATTTCAAACTTTTAGTAATGGACATCCGATGTGCTGTTCAGCTTGTATTGAATGTTATTTTCAGTAAAAAGCAGTTGGGCGTGGCACGCGTTCAGGCCTCCGTGAGCCAAACGTTGAAGTTTAGCAAGAGAGCTTCAAATAAGAATCGCAGCAGCAGCAGCAGCAGCAGCCACGACGCTCTCTGCAAACATCTGCTGGGCTGCATGGGATCAAAGCGAGGCGGTCGCTGGACACCGAGCCTCACGCTGCGCTCCAATGGAGCTGATGAATAATGGAGGATGGAGCAGAGCACCTTCTGGTTGTGTAAAATACATCGGTGCACCAAACACAAGCTACATGTCCTTTCATAGGGCCGTTTCTGTAGTTAGCTTGCACTGTGTCATCTGACGTTCATATTTTTATACAAGTTCATGAACAGTCAGCGTCCGACCGTAGCTGCCCTGGGAATCTGCACGCGCCACCCGGATCCCTGCTATTGATGCGTGGTTTTGTTGTCTGGCTGTTCGTGAACTTGACATTAAAGTTAAATTAGGGAAAGGGATGCTTCTCTCTAAACCTCACTCTGAACAAACACTCATTTAACAACTACACTACGGTTTCTGCATGTACACTGGCTTTACCTGTGTGCGTGTGTACGTGTGTGTGTGCAACTTGAAATACGTTGTTCAACATTTTGGGGAATTTACACTCTTTCTGTTTCAAACCTGCGTGTCAGGATGTGGCTAGCCTAGCTTAGCACAAAGACTGGAAGCAGGGGGAAACAGCTAGCCTGGCTCTGTCCAATAACCTTTTCCTGACAAACAACAGTTCATTAATCTGCCCAATACTTTTGCGTAGGGCTGCAATGAACAATTATATTGATTCCTGATTAATCAATTAAATCGTTTGGTTTTTCAAATGTAAGAACATGGTAAATATTGAGACAAATCACAATTTCCCTGTATTCATATAGCTTTTCTGTATAACCAAATGTCCAAAACCAAAAATTATTGTTTGTTGCTGGTTAATTTTCTGTTGATCTACTAATCGTTTCAACGCAACCTCAACCCTTCAATTGTCTTTCACACGTTAAGTATTTAGGTACTGGAAGGTGCATCTTTTTGACCATTAAACAGAGCCAAGCTAGCTTCCAGTCTTTATGCTACGCTAGGCTAACCACAAGCTCATTACGTAACACAGATACATGAGATTGATATTGATCGTGGAAAGAACACAGACGCGCGTATGTCCCAGAATGTCGAACTGCTCCTTTAACGTGTGCGTTTGCATGCTGTGCTGATATGTGTGACTTTACTTTTGGCACATCTAAGTGTGTTTCATGCGAGTACTACATCACATGAACAGCATATTTCCGCTTGCGTTCTTAATATCGCACGCTGGCATCGTAACACCCATTTAGACCGTTGTCGACGCACAGCTCCCTCTCTAATTGGTCAGTTGCTGCTGACATCACATCCTGAACGATGGCCACTGCTGCCGCTCGAAGATCCCTCTTCCTCATCTCCTCCTCCTCCTCCTCCTCCTCCCCCCCCTCCCTCTCTCCCTGGTCACATGACTCTACACCATCATGATAACCTCCATTTTGTGGAGACTCTGCCTCCCCTCCCTCCCCCTCCTCCTCCCTGCTAGCAGCTAGTGCTAGCTCAGGTTGTTGACAGCTGGTTTTAGTCTGATTACTGCTATCGTTAGTTAGCGCCGGTACTTGCTGTTGTTGTCTGTTGTTAGTATCTCCTTCTTTGCTGCTGCAGATGTTTTGTGGCTCAGCAGAGTCCCGGTCGGCGTGCTCTAACTCACCGCTGTTCACAGCCGATGTGGCGTTGATGATCTTGGCGTTGGCCTCCTCTTTCACTCCTCCTGCCTCCTTGGTCTTCTTCACGGGGCTGCCCACCGTCGTCTTCTCCTCCTCCTGGTGATTGTGTGTGGCGTGCTCCTCCGCCGTGCCATTGGAGCAGCCGTTCTCCCCGTTGGTCACCGGAGCTTCGGCCGGCGTCTTCTCCACCTCCTTCGCCGCCTCCCCTCCGCTCTCTGCCGCCTCCGTCTTTTCGTCGGCTGTTGCATCTTTGTCATTGGTCTCCTCGGTCACTGTGGCAGCTTCGCCGTCTGCACCTCCTTCCTCCCCTGCTTCTCCTCCCTCCTCCTCCTCCTCCTCCTCCTCCTCTTCCTTGGTGCCCTCACCCAGGTCCACGCTGGTGGACTTGCCCTTTCGCAGGATGAAGTTCTTCAGGGAAACTGCACGGCCAAAATGCGAGCGCTTGGCCTTGGCTGACTTGCCGTCTTTGCCCTCCTCTGCTGCTCCCTCCTCACCTGGAGGGAAGAAGAGAGTTCAGGCTTCAAGCTTCGTTATGAATAATGAGATTTTCATTGATTACCCCTGAAAAATCTGCACTTCCTCCTTTAGAATGATTCATCCGAGGACCGAAATAAAGTTGATAACTATATTTGAGGCTGCAGTAATATATCTTTGGCCACTAGAGGGAAATGTTCATCTTTACACTGCTTTTAGCTCCGCTTGGGTCTCTTCAGAAAAATATCTGGCTCTTTAAGTGCTCAAGGCTCAACTTTCCTCACCAGCTAAATTGTATTTTTTTTTTTAAATCAATATTACAAAACTCCTGGTGGAAATCAGATTTTAAGAAATACCATTTAACTGAATAGCTGTGCTCATTGCAAGAGGAATATAGGTGAAAATGAATCGATTTAAAACCAATCTCCATTGAAAATCAGTAAAAACCCAAACACAAGGGTTGCAGGGTTCTGTGTTGTTGTACCATTTTTTAATGCAGCCTGGGGCAGAAAGTAAGCTACATCTAGTCTTTCCTGTTGACTGGTCAGATGTTGACTATTTTATTTGGGAGAATGTTCAATTACATTACGTCCCCCAAACTTAGCGAGCCTCTATGTCCTGTCCGACACGAAATGACCCTGAACACACCGTCAGCTTGAATTCTTTAATGGCGTCCTTGTTTGTGATACAGAACAAACTAAATTAGACTACATATGTAAAGTTTTGCTCTGCATGTGAATGTCTGCTCATTTAAAACAGCTTCTTATGAAATGAGCATTGGCGTCGAACAAACCTCTCGTGGATAATTACAGGAATTCGTGGATACCAAAGACCCTGTACAGGTAACGAGATTAATCCGGAGTGGAGGAGATCATTAATGGTGCTACACAAATTTCATTCTGTGCATTTCTTTGTGAAACATTGGATAATTGAACCTCTTTGGGCATTGAACAGTTCTATCTGAGAAGTTTAGAGGGGAAATGAATTAAGGATCTGCACCTTCCGGACTAACCTGCTGACGGTTGAGTTTTGTGCTTTATTTGTCAGTGTGTTCGAGTCCTGTCACCTGCTGCAGTTGCATCCTCCTCCCCCATGGGGACGCACTCTGTGTTGGCGCGTTTGGACTTGGGGATGACGCGCTTCTTGAACGAGGTCCAGATCTCGTTGGCGTGTTGCGTCACCGTCCCACCTCCCGCCGTTGTTGCCTTCTCCTCCTCCCCTCCATCAGCCTTCTCCTTCTCCTCGCCTCCCTCCGTCTTGGCCTCCTCTGCTTCTCCCTCCACCTTAGCCTCGTCTCCTCCCTCGGCGCCTCCTGCTTCTGCCACCTCCTCTGGCTTCGCATTGTCAGCAGAGTCTTTGTCGGAGCCTTTGGCCTTGCCACTGATGCCGACCATGGACGTGTCCCTCTTCAGGCCCTGGAAGGTCCAGGAGCGTTTCAGCTTCCACCTCTTCTGTCCCGACTCCTTCGAGTCCAGCGTGGAAGAGTCTCCGCCGCCTCCTTCTGCCTCTGCTCCTTCCTCCTTGCAGTCCTCTCCTCCTCCTCCTCCGCTCTTCTTGTGCGCCTTCTGAGCCATGAGCTTCTTGAAGGAGTGCCAGCGCTTCATGTGCTTGGTGGCTGCTGAGGAGGATGCAGCTTTTTGTTCTCCCTCTGTGGCTCCCTCTGCTCCTCCTGCTGCTCCTCCCTCCTCTATGGTGGAGTCTGCAGTGGTGTTAAGTGCTTCAGGATCTTCCAGCCGGTCCAGGGACTTGGACCGAACCATTACTTGTTTCTGGGGTTCTGCGGCGGCGCCGTCCTTCTTCTCTGTGCTGCGATGGGAGAAGATCCTCGCCACCGGCTTCCTGATCAGATCTCGCACTGTGGATTTGGCCTCCGCCGGTTTGCCCTTCTCTGATTTCTTCTCCTCCTCCTTCTCTCCATTTTCTGGAGCTTTCTCTATCGCTGCCTCTCCTTCTGCACCTCCCTCAGCTGCTTCCGCCTCCTCACCTCCTTTCTCTCCCTCTTTCTCCCCTCCTTCAGCTGCATTCTCCTCTCCTCCTCCAGCAGCCGTGACCTGCTCTTTCTTCTTCCTTCCTCCCATCACCTTTCCCAGGCCACTCTTGTTGAGGAAAGAGTCCAGGAACGAGGTCTTGGTCTCAGCAGAGGAGGCATTTTCCGAGCTCTGAGGAGGTGCCGCCTCCCCGCTCGGTGCTGCTTCTCCCTCCTCAGCTCCTGCTGCCGCCGCCGCTGTATCATTATTCACAGTCTCTTTGTTATCGACAACCTCGCTGTTGACAGGTGTGCCATCTTTATCGACAACCTCGCTGTTGACAGGTGTGCCATCTGTATCGACAACCTCGCTGTTGACAGCTGTGCCATCTTTATCGACAACCTCGCTGTTGACAGTCTCTGAGTTTGCGTTGGCGTTGTTAGCCGGTTGCTCCGCCTCTGTCGGCTTGCCCTCTGGAGTTTTCCCATCTTCCTGAACCAATGGCACCGCGTTGGCCTCCGTCGCCGCCATTTCAGAAAGGGAAAAAAACAAAACTAATAAAAATGAGTGTGTTCCTTCCTTCCTTCCTTCCTTCCTTCCTTCCCTGGCCTTCTGCCCTCCTCTTCCTCTCTCTCTCTGGTGTCTCGTTCCTCCCGCTGTGGTGGCGCTCTCAGGTCATGGAGAGCTGGCTGGAGAACAGTTGCGAGGAGGAAAGATACTCAGCATCCTACTAGTCCTCCAAACTCCTGCAGAGAATAGAGAGACAGGCGGGAGAGGAGGTAGTGGGGGTGAGGAGAGGATGAGAAGAGAGGAAGAGGCACAGATGGTTAATAGTCTGAAGCAACACCATAAACACTCAATTAGTCTGGTCTAGACCGTGCGTTGAATAGGGAATGAAGTGTAACAACATAGAGAATCTCAGCAGGAAATGCAATGCAATTATGATGTTTCCTAATCAGTCACACTTCCAAAACTCACACCCTGAGTGACACGCACACACTCACACTCCTACTTCTTGCTTTTTAAACGAAATGGCTGAGATGCAATACTTGCTCCAGACACCAGCAATGAAAAGGTCTTGGTTCCTGGAAGCTGCATGTTTATTCAGTTTCTGTGGAGTTTACTACTTAACTTTCATCAGCTAATGCTGAGTTGGTAGTCACAGACATTTAAAATCGCTTTCTGTTTGACAGTCCCATTCAGCTCACAGGCGTTTGTTAAGCAATGACGCTGCATGATGAATGTTGTATCCGGATGCCAGAATTTCAAATTGAAAACAACCCGACTTAAAGAATACTCATTTGCACGTCCATAACGATGACGGACGAGAAACAGATTAAAAACAGAACCATCAAACTTGAGATATTCTACTTTTTCTAAAACTACTGGAGCCTACATTTTCAATAACACAAATGTCAGACTAGCATCTTTCGTCAGACTCTACGCGCCTGGTACACGCCCCCTAAGCACCCACATGTTTCAAACTTTGTAAGATTTCGGTTGGATGCGTGTAGTCCCCAAGCTGCGATAACTGTGCTTCAACTTCTTATTGAATACTGAATTAAATGTTTGGGGAGCATGTATAGTTTAGGTATTCTACACTACAGACAAATATAACTTTAGAACAATGTGGTTAAAATCACAAAATTCTAAAATACAAAACTGGTATCAGTATTCTTAGTAGAAGTCTTTATATGACCACCACTTAAATGACACCACCAAAGTCTGGTGTAATTCCATATTTTTCTTTTTTGCCATCGAATCCTATGAAAAGACCAAAACAAAAGGTTTGTCCCTCTCCATATGTCATGACATCATGTGTCCACTGCTGGTTTGTAAACAGAACATCACCAGACTCCTCCTTTTTAAACGCATCCTGGTTGTAACACCTTTGGGGAATTTAATGAATGAATCAGCAGATCAATGAATCCGTGAGTCACACGCTGATGTGGCGCAACCGGCTTTCAGCTGCGAAGAGCGGAACTGTGGCGAGTGCAGGCGCTCAGTGAACACAGTCGCACACTGGGAGGAGGAGAAGGAGTGAGTCAGACTGAGGGAGGCAGGGAGATGCAGACAGGGAGGCACTCGGGTGGAGAAAACAATCACACAGGGGAGATGGAGGGGCGAGCGAGGGAGGAAAACAAGTCAGACTCGGAGAGAGAGAGAGGTGTAAACACATACATCACATGCTCCAGATTATCTCACTGTGTTGTTGCCACAACTGACAGAATGACAAACTGGATGGCTTACTGGCTGACTGGATGCCATATTGGCTCGCTGGGTATACTGGCTGCCTCGCTACCTGGGAGATGGGATGGCTGACTCCCATCATCTCTTGACGGCTGACAGGTTAGCTGTCTGTCTGGCTGATTTTCCGAGTGGTACACTTGACAGACTCGGTGATTGCTTGAACAGCTTGAACGTGGCTCTCTGTGAAAAAAAAAACCGCAGCCCCTTCACAGCGAGATTTCCCACGCAGAGGTATAACACCACAAGGTCGTCTGTGCAAATAACTTTAAACTAGCTCAACTGCTGCCGCAAAGCAACAAAGCGTCATCCGGCAAAGCGCTGTATAGAGCTCTGCAGGAGCGAGTTCTAAAACCCTGAACTGAGTTAGCATGTTAGCTCTTCCTGTTCCCTCGTCTGGAGGTCAGCGGGTTTCTTGGACCTGTTCCATGCCTGAAATAAGGTCTGTGGTTAACGCGAGTGTTTTGTTCTGCGACATAAACCCCATCAGTAAATCCTCCACTCGTGAGGTTTGAAGCTTTTGCGTGTCTTTGAAAAAGGCGGTTGCTAACAAGCTAAATGAGACTACAGACGTTGTCGGGGACATTAAATGTCGTCACGCCGAACACAGAAACTCGTCTTCTCACTCGTCCTCCTTTGCAGCCTCGTTGGGTTTAAACTGCAAACTGTTCTGATTCAAACATCCCCAAAGGCTTCTGTAGTAATCAGATTACAGGCCGGAAGCTCAGTGGTGGAGACGCTGAAGTCATGTGACCGTGGTGCAGCTAACGTTAGCGTTTCACTTCTGGAGGTTGCATTTGCGCTTAAAAAACATGGTGTTAATTTGTGAAGACTCAAAATCCAACTGAAACATCTCATTGGATGTTTGCGGAGGGAACCAGGGCCATGCTAACTTCCTGGTTGGACTACAACAATACATCATCATCCCTGCAGCAGAATGTCTGACACTGCAATGCGATATATCCACTGGCAGTGAGAGCAGCAGCATCACTTTTTATGCTTATGTTTAGGCCCGAGCTGCGCTTACAGAGAAAGATCATGACTTTGTATTTGGTTTGTTCATGTCTGCTCAGTTGTTGAACCATCAGCGGACCAAACAGACAGACGCTCTTTGCTCCTTCTTCACTCAGTCGGTGATGATATCAGCATAATGTGTGTCAATGTGATGCATTTAGGCCGCTGAGCCACCTCTCGCTGTGACGGACCGCTAGTCATGATCACAGGTGGCATCCCAGAAGTCCCTGCAGGCACAGTGCGGACCTGTAATCTGGTTTTCCCAGCATTACTGGATATTGAAAACTCAATACCTGGTATACAGTGTGCTTCCTGTTAAGTGCCAAAGATCAGCCCGCCATTTACACCTCGGAGGTAGCCATTGACCTGCGTTAATGTACAGGAAGTGGTTTTATCAAAAGCAGGTGGGAAAAAAAGCAGGGCGAAGGGCCCGGTGGGCTGGGATAAGTTGATTTGTGCAGCAGGATTGATTACAGTGTAATGTCTGTTTCTCTGCTCAACGCATTAATGTCCCGAGCTCCTCAAGTGGCTCAGCTTCCAGACAAGCACTTGTGTATTGATTTATTATGTTGTCTTGGTCTAATTACTAGGGAGGGAGGAAGAAGAAGAAGAAGAAGCTGTTCTGAGAACCTCAGAGAGACTTCAGTTCGACTCGGTTTAATCTGAACAGATGAAACCACAAAGAGGAAAAAGTTCCGTGTTGTTCCGGGAAAAGTTTCCCGTTTTCCCGTCATCATCAGGAAATGCCGTCGTTAAAGGCGCAGTCTGATTTTTTGGGAAATGCTGTCGTGCTGTCGTGTTTAGCCTAGCTTATCTCAAAGACTGGAAGCAGGTTGAAACTGCTAGTCTTCAAAAGTAGTTACACTACGTAAAATCAATAATCAGCGTTTGCATTTTACCTTTTATTTTTTCGGTTTCATACAATCAGGATGCCGTTTGTTTCTTTTCTTTTTGTTAGTTTTCCTGACTTGAGAAGTGCTATATTTCTACACAATGACGTTTAGAGGACGTTCGGAGACACCGTTGACTTCAAGACTTTCTTTTCGCTTCGGGGAATTCGCTTCTTTTGTGATAAAAAGATAAAATACATTTTTATCCTGCAATAAATGTATGTAACAACAGATGTGCTGCTGGGTGATGGTCAAATCTTTCTGTCTCCCAGGTGTCAGAGAGGAAGACGACAACCAGCAGCTAATTAAACACTGATGCTAAAGGATTAGCTGCCCAGAGCTGCTGCTCACAGATGCACCGTCACGGATGAGCTGCTCTGATGGACGTGTGGAGCAAGAACTGTGGACTCTGTACAGGCATGTTCATGTTTAACACACACACACACACATCTACATGTTTAAGGCCCTTCAGATTTCTCATTAATCTGCTTCCAGCCAGCTGTGACGAAGATGAAGTCACTACTCCATCATGCCTCCATTCTGGATTATGATCTTCCCTCACAGCAACTGATGATTATTCATTCATTTCATTCAATTCATCTGTCAGTTATTTTTCCAAATAATCAATAAAATATTTAGTATATATTATATATACGCTGCTCAAAAGAATCAAAGGAACACTTTGAAAACACATCAGATCTCAATGGGAAAAAAAATCATGCTGCATATCTACGCTGACATGGACTCTGGGTAATGTGTTAGGAAGGAATGGATGCCACATCGTCTGATGGAAATGAAAATGATCAACCTACTGAGGCTGAATTCAATTCTGATCTGGGCCATTCTGGTGTTCTATGGCCAATCGAGCTCCACGGTGCCGGGCAGTGAGCACAGGGCCCACCAGAGGACGTCGGCCCCTCAGGCCACCCTCATGAAGTCTGTTTCTGATTGTTTGGTCTGAGACATTCACATCAGTGTCCTGCTGGAGGTAATTGTGTAGGGCTCTGGCAGTGCTCATCCTGTTCCTCCTTGCACAAAGGAGCAGATACCAGTCCTGCTGCTGGGCTAAGGACCTTCTACGGCCAGCTCTCCTAGAGTAACTGCCTGTCTCCTGTAATCTCCTCCATGCTCTTGAGACTGTGCAGGGAGACACTTTCTGGCAATGGCAGGTATTGATGTGCCATCCTGGAGGAGTTGGACTGCCTGTGCAACCTCTGTAGGGTCCAGGTATCG
>JAVQJF010011871.1:0-16003 GCA_036023855.1 Gadopsis marmoratus
GGGGGGGGGGGGGGGGGGGGTGCGTGGGGTCTGCTGGGAGTGTTTTAAAAGTGAAAGGAGGAGTGGGGTGGGGAGGGTGGGGGGGGTCTGCTCTGCTCTCAGATCAAAGAGCTGGAAGAAGGAGGATTTCTTTTCGTTCAGTCTGAAGAGTCGCAGAGAGACTGGGGAGTCACAGGCTCTCCAGAGACTGTGGCATTACAATTAGTGACCAGAGGCTGTTTGCAGCACTGACTGAGAGACAGGGGGAGGTGGTTAAGGACTCAGAGTGGGAGGGCCAGTCAAAGGGGCTTCATCTGGACAGAGGTCCTGAGTGAAGACTAAGGGGAACGAAGAAGAGGATACGGAAGAGAATCCCTCCAAAGAAATTGCAGACGTTCCCCTTTCACAAGAATCTATAGGAGGATCCAATCATGGCTGTCCAACTCATGCCTGAAACAGCCGTGTGTTTGCTCATGGTGAGTCTCAGAGGGGTATAGTATTGCCGGCGCTGTCCGTTGTCTGTCTTTTTTTCCTTCTTTCTCTGCTGTGGCCATTTCTCATCACTCTCTCCTCACGGCAAATGCCCATGCAGCCACTAAAGCCGATGGTGAGCTGTCATCTCATCTTAAGGAATGTTGATTTTTTTGCTCCTCCCCTTTACTACCACCTACAAGTCTAAAATCCTCCGACAACTTCATTGTGAGGCTCACAAGCAGCTTGCCGTACTAAAGAAATGTGTGTCTTTTGCATCCAACTCAGTAAACTCTAGCTTTTGTCTAACTCCTCTATATGTTCAACTACTGCAGTGGCGAAGTGTGGGAGAAATCCCTCACAGACTATTGCAGGCAGGGGGGTGCGGTGCTAAACATGGTGTCTGTGCATGTTGGGGACGGATGTCATTTTTTACATTGTATCATATGGGTGTGAGCAAAATGCCATGTGTGTGTCTCTGCAGTGCATATAAATAAGTTGCTAAATTGATGTGTTCTGTGTGTGTGTGTGTGTGTGTGTGTGAGAGAGAGAGAACATTTCCCATGTTCAAGACTGAATCAATTCAATTACACATTATAGAGAAAACAGTTGTTCTGCAGTCCATGGCAGAGGGTTTGTAGGATCTTGTTAATGTAGAGCGCAGTCCCTCACTGACATGAAACAGATTGGCTTGGCTTGGCCTGGTTCAGATCTGGCCATAGAGAGTGATTAAATAGAAACACACAACATGCCTAAATCCATTTAACTCCTCTCTCCCCCTCTGTCCAGCTGCACAGTGAAACAATGGCAGTGTGGCTTTGCTGCATGTGAAGAATACATATATGGCATGGACCCCTCTTAAGATAAGCGTCAATGAACTGAACATACACTACGTATGCATGGCGACTTTGTATAAGAGAGCGGTTTCTGCTCATTCTCATTCTATAGTGTTGGCATTCTGCAGGCCCAGGGGAAGGCATGCATCGCCGCGCTACCTGCTATCTCCACCTGTCATGACTGTCTGTTACTATGGCAATAGGCCATGCACCCCACTTGGGAGAAGAGTGCATGACATGATGATGGACAGGACAGAGGGAAGAAGGGGAAAAAGGAAGTGTGAGTGATAAGGGCAGGGATAGAAGGAGAAGGAGCGAATAAGGAAAGGAAGAGACAATTGAAAATGGGCTTTTATTTCCACAGGAAGTGACACACTATAAAAATATCATCACCTTTATGGTTGTGTCCCCCAAAATAGACTCATCCTTGAGGGATTTTCTGGACTGGTATGGTGTGGAGAAAAGGAAGGGTTCATCTGTGAGCATCATCTCATAACACTGGCAGACAGTTGATGCCCCTTGACTCCATTTTAAACTGCCATGTGTTAGCACTAGCAAAGAGGGCATTCCCTTGCAAGTACTCTTACTGTAATAGCCGACAGCCCCTGTCGCAGGAAACCTGGCTTACTGTCACAGCTTTTTACTGTCCCATTTATGATTATTGCCCCACATTTGGAATTTTCTCTCCATTCAGAGGCGCTCTGTTGCTGTTGGCAATGAGCAACACACTTCAATATGGACATCACTGGCTCTTTTGCTGTTCATGGCTGTTACAGTAAGCTCACCAAGGCTAAGGAATAAAATGATTTAAACCTGTTCTGTGATGAATTTTCTTAAATACACACTGAAGAAGATTGACATTGGATAATTAATTTTTAGAGCTCAGTGATTTGTTCACATAATCCCTGCCCTTTATTCACGCTGACATGTTCAGAGCTTGAACCTTTCTTAATTATTAATGCGGGTTTATGCAGCGCATGTGTGTGTGTGTGTGTGTGTGTGTGTGTAAGTGTGTGCGTGTGTTTGTGGGTGAGACCAGATCAATGTTGATCATGCTTCCTGCTTCCTGTGTATTAATATTTCAGTTGAATGAGTGATGCACTAATTATATTATGCTTAAAAAGCACAATTCTCAACAACAACATAGATAGATAGATAGATAGATAGATAGATAGATAGATAGATAGATAGATAGATAGATAGATAGATAGAGCCATATTTGGCATGAGATAACCATGCATCTGTTGTGGCTAATGCAAATAAGGCAGTGAATTGTGTTTTAGTTCTCCTCTGGAACTAATGTGATTGGCCCAAAATTAAACTAGATCAGCCATAAAACCAGTCAGAGTCATAAGGGAATTATAGTTTTCATCTTCATAGATTAATTAAGTATGGGCACGAGAGACAGATGGAATATATATATATATATATATATATATATATATAGAGAGAGAGAGAGAGAGAGAGAGAGAGAGATGGTCAGATGTGGCATCTCTCTCTCTCTCTCTCTGTCTGCTTGCTCTGATGGGTTTCTGTTTTAGCAAAGGATGAAGAGATCAATAACACACAGAGAGATGCTGTCATCTGATATTGGGACAGATCACAAAGTAGATGGCATCATTTGACCTCAATGGGACATACACTAGATTTACTGCTTAGATCTCTGTCAGAGGGATTTGACATGTCTCCTTGCGTTATCCTTCACCTAAACTGGAATGTGTGACCACTGCACAAGACATCTATTTGATCCTGGACTTGTGTTATTATGTGTAAGTCTTTACTTTTGTGGTTCAAACTGTGTGTGTTCTTGATTGCAGATTCCATTTGTACTTTGAATCAGAACTGGAGCAGCTGTAGTCTTTGCCTACCATGCCCATCACTGAGCTGATTAGATCTGCTCTTGATGGCTCTGAGAAGAGTAGCTATTAGCTATCTCCAAGGTGGGTGGGGGTGTAAACAAAAGCAATGAGCAGTGATTACAGACTAAATCCAACAACATCTCGCAGGCTGTTGCGCCTATAAAAAAATGGGAACACAGTTAATCTCTATGTTCTTCTCTGACTCTGGCTGTCTTGTTTCCATATGCAGGACCAGCTGATCAATCATTATTTTGATATCTGTTACACTGGGCCCAGCAAATACAGCCGAGAGAAACCAGGGCAAGCTGGTATCTTGACACACACAGAAGCTAAGTGGATTATCCCCATATTGCTGAAGGGGTTCTGCACAGCAGCTCACAGCCTCACTGTTCCTCAGTGATACAGCAGCATGCATGTTAGAGGTCCTCGTCTGTCTCCTGCATGGAAAAGCTCTGGTGTGGTAGATGACATCATCGCTCACCTGCCAAAGCAATTCCCAAGTGTATAAAGCCCGAGTGTGTGGCTTGCACTTTGACACAAGTCCTGTTGATAACCTGATAATGGAGGTGTTATGTGTACTATGGCAAGTATCCAGCTATGAACCTATAACTACACAGAAAGACAGGCAACCCAAAAACAAAGACCTTATGCTGCCCTTCATGTTGGCGTCCACGCCTCTCCATTACTTTCCCTCATTCAATTATCCTGTCACTGAGGATGGAGACCAGATGACTCAGTGTGATCAAGCCAGAGGATTCATTCAGCGGTAATCAAGTCTCTGCTCCATCACGTGATGTACGGAGTGTGTGCAAGTGTGTGTGTGTACATGAGACTTAATTGCAATGTGCATTAGCTTGTGTCAATATGTTTGCTTATCCCTAAAAACTTGGAATATCTAACAGTCCTGAAAATAAAACACAAATTATTATCAGTGTTTGGGGATTATTTTAACATATATAGTTTTATTGTTGTATTGTCCGTTCCTGATCTGATACACACTGCAATAAGCTAGTGTACAAATGCAGTTTGTATGGGGGAGGGTTAGCAGAATGACATCACACTGAGATCATTTATTATTGCCCCGTAACAATGGCAGAGGGGGAGAAGCACTGTGTGTGTGTGTGTGTGTGTGTGTGTGTGTGTGTGTGTGTGTGTGTGTTCAAAAATGCGGAAAGGAGAATATGCTACTTTTGGTGCACACACACCTCCATATTACTGCCAGAACAGAAGGTAATCTCGAGGCTCTCGTGCTGAACCAATTAATGCCCTGCATAGATCCCTACCTCTTAAGGGTGATTAGTATGAATGAGAAGCACAGGCACAGATGGCATTTCATTACTGCTGTTACTTTTTACTGATCTGACTGTCTCACTGTCTGCCACTTTATGTTCTTGTCCTACTACAGAACTCTCCTTATTCCACCTCTCCATTTCCCTTTTTGCTGATTTGTTCAGTGCTAGTTTTTCTTTAATAATAAATAAACAAATAAATACATTTTCCTTCTCATCATTTCCCTAAAGCTGCAGTCTGACTGCAGAACAGTCATGCTTGAGTGATGTTAGGAGCTGGTTCTGCTGATGTCAGCTAACTGAAGGTCTGTAGTTGCTGCAGGAGCAAAGGAACACTTTTACTTTACAACAGGATTAAATGCCTTTGACACACCATATCATGCCGGTTGTAGTCAATCTGCTCTTTCTCGTATGATATGGAAATTAATGTCATTTGACACGCTTGACTGTTGTTTTGTGATAAGCAAGGAATATTAATAGGTTGATGTGTTTTTGGAGGGGCACAAACCAAGACATTGATAAATGCAGGTTTATGTTGTTATCTGTATGTCATTACATAATGAGTTGTTTCAAGGTTGAATGTAAAACCATTTGCTGAGCCCACAAAGTCATGGGCAGGTTTGATATTGATTGGAGCTTTGATTCTCTGGTGTCCAGCTTTGAAAGTTGTCTATGATCACAGTATTGATCGGCCTGTCTAAGATCAGAGGGCTGTCATTAAGAAATTCAGCTTCAGGCTGGATTTGGTTGTAACCTTTGTGAAATGGCTCTTTACAGATGTTAAACATTATTTTTCTGTTGGTTTTGATTTACAAAGTTGCTAAAAATTTCAGAGGAAGAGGAAGAGAAAGCACATGAGTAAAAGAGGGCAACCAAGAGGAAGTGCAAATGTGAGAAATTATTCTCACCTCTCACCACATGCATAAATGTATAAGAGTTGGTGTGTGTGAGTGTGTATGTGAAACCACAGAATACCATTAAATCTCCTGAGCTGTTTACACTGCAGCCTGTTTAAGGACTATTGATGAGCTGCAGAGGTGAAGGTGCCTCAATTCTAATTGACTTCACCAGAGTATCTGCTCGCTCAGCTGTGGTCATTTGTGTGTTTAAGTGTGTGTGCGTGTGTATGTGTGTGTGTGTGTGTGTAGAGAGGGCAAGGTCTCAGGTGTGAGGTGTTTGCAGTGTGTGCGCAGTGCATCCTGTCCTGCATCTTAATGTACGCCGCAGGCTCTCAGTGGAGTGTGACAGCATTCCTTCTGCGTCTAACGGCTGACCAGCTGTTAGCCTGGTTAGCAACTGAGCTTAGCTTGTGTAGGTGATGTGAGGAAGGCGTAAATGACACAGCCATTAACGAGCAGGATGTGACCCAGCGTGTGCGCCCTGGCAGATGCTCATCAAAGTCTGCCTGTGCTTCCCTGTGCCACCTCTTTTTGCCTTCATCTTGATGTTTATTAGTACTCTCCATCTCTGATGACAGAGACGTGCACTGAAGTTGCTCAGATGCAACCAGGATTGCTAATTTGCGGTTCTTGTTTTTTTTTTGGCATAAATATAGGCTGAGATGTGAATTTGCATTTACTGTAAGTTACTGGCCATTTCATTGATCGAACCGCAGCATGAGAAAGAACTGCATCCGTCTGTCTTGCCCACACACACGCCTACATTTACTCACTGCCTGTATACTCACACATGACATGGTGCAGTCAATCAATGCTTTCAGAACAACATGTTTAGGCAAGGCCAGGCAGCTTCATTTATAAAGCACAATTCAAACACAGAGGCAATTCCAAGTGCTTTTCATAGGCAACAAATAGCATTACAATGACATTCAAAACAATAAGTATAAAATCAATTAAAATAAAATAAAATGTCATTTTAAAATGAGATAAAATGAAACAAAATACATGAAATGAAATAAAATACAGTTTCAGTGTATTTACAGTGCTGTAATAAGTTGTAAGTTGCCAGTGCAACAAAGGATATAAAAGTGTATTTGAGAAACCAGTCAAGCAGAGTTTTTAATTTAAATGGAATTCCTGCACCGGCTTTAAGAGATTCACATCTTATTCCAGTTGGCTTGCAGGATGTTGCCCACAGCAAAGCCCACATATGACATTTATCTGACGGCTGTCCCCTTTAAAAGGTCAAGCTGCTGTGGACATAAACCTTTCTGGGTAAATAAATTAGGGTTTTCTGCTGCAGCATCAAAACACAATGAGCTCAGTCTATACCAGTTTAATCAATCGTAGCCGAATCGGCGGCAAGCCTCTGGTATAGTATAGATGTACTGCATTTACCAGCAGAGGAGGAGGTCAGTTAGAGTACTATGTCTGCTATTTCATGTTAGGTATGCTGGTTTTGGATGTCATCTTTTGCCTTTGATTGACATTTTCTGTACACATTTGTTGTAAATTTAGGTAGTGAAAAAGAAGTTAAATGGGGTTGGATTCACATTTCTGGTTTTCTGCTTATCTGCTGCATGCCAGCTTTAATGTAAGGAGTAGATAAATTATTTTCCAGGGTAATGGCGGTGTCACATTTGCAAGGTGCCACCTGTCATCTGTGTCAGGCTGCAGGTTTAGGGGCGAGGCGGCATGGTGGCATGGGAGGCGGAGAGTAGCAGAGGCACCAGGCGGTCTGATTGGCTCACCATCTGTCTCTGGGACCGAGCAGATGTCTGAGTTGAAAGACCGATCTCTATTGGCTAGCAAGTTCACTTTCTCTCCCTTTGTGTGTATGTCTGTTGCCGTGAATGTATGCATGTGTGCACGCTTCTGACGTTTCACACTCCAGTTGACACTTGTCCCAGTGGGGCTGATTGTCTTCCATACAGACTGAGTTAACAGAGAACAGGTCCTTGTCATAATGAAGAGCTGCCTTATTAGCAGCATTTACATGACAGACAGCCAGGGATAGCCCATATGACCGGTGAATCACTTTCCTCCTGAACCATATTCAAGCTTCACTAAACAAACAGAAACAGGCTAACCTTTTTTCAAATTAGAAGTAGAGAGAAGGGCTTTGGTTAATTCCCTTACCATCCCTTTCACATCACCCGCTCTTGTGCCCCAGTTCCACTGTCCGCTTATTAAAATTTTAATTGGCAAATGCACACACAAGCAAAAATAACCAACACACAATGCACACATGTGAGGTGAACATGCTGATTCCTCTTTTTTGAGTGAGCCACTGTGCCAGACATCATGGGGCTCACAAAAACAGAAGACTACAGCCTTCAGACTAAAAAAGAGGAAGGCCTTGCAGTGAATGTGCAAAATAATGGTTTGATGGCATTTCTGTCTTCATCCGGGTCAAAGCGTGAACTTGAAAATGTGTTTTCCAATTATATTTTAACAATTGCAGCGTCTTGTAATGTTGTCTTTGGAGAGTAGCTTACACATTCTTCACCACTGAAAAACATTTCTCCTATATAATCACACACTTGTTGAGTCAAATATTTAGTGAAAACTAAGTAGATATTCTGAAGACACAGTGGGTGGGGAGGGGTTGGTCTGTTGTGATAGAGATTTCCTATTGTCTCGTGGCAAATGGTCGTACGGGTAAATGTTTTGCTTTACTGAAATAAAGCATGTGCATAAACAGTGAAACCAGAAGGAGGTAGCGCAAGCACCAGCATCCTGTTTGCAACAGAAAGCAATGTGGTTTATAGGAAATGTGACTTAATGTATGGTAAGTGCTGAGAAAAACTTACATAACCAGTGCACCTTACAAGTACTAGTGCCTCCTCTATTTCTATACAATTGACCGTGTCACAGTGGATTTCACAGATCAATTTCTATACTACTTATGACACTGTTTTTTTTAGTATCTGTAAAGATCATAGAAACCACTAACAGGGAGATGCCTGAATTAGAGACTGGCTACAGTGATCTCTTCTGAACAGTTTCTCACTTCCACAGACAAAACCTTGATGACCTTGGTTTAATGTTCCCTTTAATGCTCAGTATAAACGTTGATCAATTCATTATTAAATATACGTACAGCAATAAAGTTGTAATTTTCTCAAAGTGTGTAGCTTAAACAAAGAAATGATCTCATTTGAGATATGGTGGCCACCTTTTTCACATAGTGAATACTTTTTCAAGTTCAAGTTTATATATCATTCCAATTCCAAAAAGTACCGTGGAAATATATTTAGTAGAAAGCACGTGAAGTGTATGGGTTGCAGCTAACTATTTACATAATTTCATTATCAATTAATCTGCCAATTATTTTCTGGATGAATAGATCGTTTGAGCTATAAAATGTCAGAAAATAGAAAGAAATGTCATATGTTTCCCAGAGGCCAAAGTGACTTTTTCGAATGTCTTGTTTTGGTCCTCCAGCAGTCCAAAATCCAAAGATATTCATTTTATAATGTTATAAAACAGAGAAAGGACCAAAGAACACCGTCTTATACAATGAAGCAATTATCAAAATAGTTGCTTAAATCATTTTGTAACAATTGATTAATCATTGCAAAACTCTGAATGCAATAAAAGATCTGAGTTTGTGCAAATAAACATATATAGGGTAACAGGGAAAAAAGAAACAAGAACTACATACATATAAGCACACTTACAAAGTAGCACTAACAATGTGCTCATGATAACCGAGAGTGCTGGGTGGTTGTGTATGAGCAGGAATGGTGGTTCAGGGTGGTTTTAAAAATAGAAGTGGTTCCACTTTGAAACATGATAGCAGAGCTGTGACAGGAAAAGTAAGGGGATGATTCAGATGATTCACCTTGGAGCAAGGACGGAAGAAAGATGATGAAAGAGCAGGACACAGGGAGAGAGAGGAGGAGGGACTCATGCAGTAAACAGTTTATTGTAGCTTCTCTTTTCCGCCTCTAGAGGGAGCTCAAGACTATTGAATCAGATCCAAATAAAGTCTCATACTTCTCATAAGGAAAGCCTAAATTATACTTATACATACTTGCATGTTCTGTCTTGTCTTTTGAATGGCATTTCTTCAGGTGGTCAGAGCACAGTGCAGGTATGAGCAGGTCAGTGGGCTGGAAGGCCAACAGTGGATCCTTCTCCACAGCATGTTACTGCAAATGGCATCTCCCCATGAGTCTGCACACACACACACACACACACACACACACACACACACACACACACACACACACACACACACACACACACACACACACAAAGGGTAAAAGCAGGTGATATGTATGGATGTTGGTAATAGGCTGACAGGCTGATATGACTGACTGATGACTGATTTCAGAGCTTCTGATTGTACGCATTACAAGACCTTAGCCACACTAATCCCCTGTGTAATGCATAATACATTACCCAGCAGAGACATCAGCCAGCAGCCGAAATAAGCATTGCTTCATAGCTACGTCTCACATAAGCATATGCCTCTGTACCATTTTCTGCCAGACCTTGTTTCAAAATTATTCAAATTAGATTTAAATAAGAGTCACCTGCATCACTGTAGATGCCAAAGCTTACCAAATTATATGGATAACAGTATTCATGATCCATTCCCCTTAAGTTTCCTTGGCTTTTATTTTCTTGCTATAAACTATTCTTTGAGTGAGAAGCGTTGTGTCTCTATTCACACACAGAATGTTTCCATCACATCACATCTTATTGTCATATTTTCTCCACCATCTCGTCTCCTGCACTTCAATTTAAATGTTGCATTCAAATGGAAACATATATAAAATCCCACGTTGAACAAACCAAGTATTCTAATGTTGGATTACTGTGTATCTACACAGTCTTAAAGATTTTCCTCTAGAAATCACAGTGATGACACAATAGTGACATGTGGTCAAGCAATGTTTGTCGCAAAGCATTCCCTGCATTTTGAATATCAGTGTCAACAAGTTATTTAACAAGTTTATCATCAATACCAGCCTATTTTTGGCCTTGGATTCTGTCACATCGTGAAACAGAAGAGTCATTTCAGTATCTCAATGACATGTTATGCATGTCAGTGCTACGGACTTTTTGACAAGAATTCAATTATAGTCAGATCAAAGATACAAAACCACAAAGAGATGAATGCGATAACTAAAAATGTAGTTTTTCCTGTGTAAATATTCCAGTAAGTGAATACAGATCTTTTCAACATAGAGACAGCAGATTGAACTCAGTGTTTTCCTTATCTGTCCTATTATTGCATCTTCCCTGCATACATTTTCACATTATTCATGGTGACAGGAGATTTAGCAAATATCAGTTTTGACAAACAATATGCTAATTGATTTGCTATCTCCTATTTTGCATTTGCAATGTCAAATTCTGACAGACTTTGTGTACCTTCATGGTTTGTTTGAGGTGTAGCGGTAGAGGGCAGTGTGTGAATGTGGCTGGGTGATACATCAGGACTAGTGCGTGCAGCAGTGTGTGTCTGGCCATGCTTTGGGCATGTGTGTGAGTGTGAGTCATGTGTCAGAAATATAGAAATAGGTCAAATTGCTGCAGGTGCCTGGGGCTGCAAACAAAAACAGCGTGCTAAACATGCAAAGCCCGGGCTCTGTGAATAGGAATGGGCTTTTCATGAACCATTATATGACTAATGGCACATGATGGTGGATGATTGATCTGGATTAGGGATTTGAAAGATTGTGTTGCTGTTACCATCACAAAGACACAGCAAACAGTAATTTAACCACAGTCAACTCTTAACCACGATGTCACTCCCTATGTGTCTCTCTCTCTCTCTCTCTCTCTGCAAGGCACGGTGTGCTGTCTGCAGAGAATGGTGGTTGCCCCTAGCAACAGTTGCTAGGAGACCATTTTGGAGTGACTCACGATGAATAAAACCAATTCACTTTTCCTTAGGAAATAGGAAATATTTTATAGCACCGAGATCAATACATCAGTGCGCACATATGTGGTGCTTAGAAAGTGTTTTCGTATTAGTGCTGTGTTGTAGAGGCAGTCACCTCTAGCAGACGCTTCTCAGCTGCCACGAGATGTGATCTTCGTGTGAACGTGAATCTATGTGAATGTAGTCTGATGGCTGTGTTTTTGTTGAATTTGGCTAAAACGACACATTTCTAATCAGCGGACCACAAAGGTTGCTTCTTTGGCGGATGAAAGTTATGGAAATGAGATTGATTAAATATTCTCTCTCTCTCTCTCTCTCTCTCTCTCTCTGTCACTGCCATTCTCTTTGCCCACACTCTCTCAATCCCGTATGTCCTTCTCCTGCAAAACCCTGCTCACATTACCGTCTACCATGCATCTTTCTCCCTCTCTAATGCTCCGTCTCTCTGCAGTGGTGAGATAAGATGTTCCCTCTGAGCTGTGGTGAGGTGTGGGGCTTTCCCTCACTCCCTTTAACTACCTCCAGGACTGCAGGCCGATGAGGGCAGCCACACATAGCTAATGTATATCTCTGTGTATGTTGGTGAAGGGCATTTTCTATGTGTGTGTGTGTGTGTGTATGTGTGTGTGTGCATGGGCGTATCAATGTGCATGTGCAGCATGTTTCCCGGGATTGCTGTTTAATGAACTTTAGATTGGATGTCAGACAAATTCCCTCTGGCAACAATCAGCCCAGCTCTCTCAAACATGGCCAGGCTCTGGGCTCTGGGCTCTGGGAATGGACTAAAGTAGTTTCACACGGACTCCCCAATACATCATAGTAAATCTCAGCCTTGGCCGTTGCTCTGACACCAAACACCAGTAACTAACTGCACTAAAGTCGTGTTAAAAGCTCTTGGAGCAGGAACAAACCTCTCTCAGTCTTCAGACGTGATCTATATGTGTGAGTATCCCTGCTGGAGTAATTCCTGGATTAACCCATCTAATGTACAGCAGCTTACCTCAGGTTTCCACCAGGAATGAGGGTTTTGAATATTTAATGACGATAATGTGGTTAACTGATTTTGACAATAATTAACACTCTTTGTGGCTTACTGCTTTAATCCTACAGATACACATCGCAGAGATCTGTCAATATTAATTTAGCCTTTGTAAATGGCTTCATCTGCATGCTGAAATAAAATATGGCAGTTGAAGACCCTGGGTTGATACTGACTAAAAAATTGTCACACTGCAAAACATGAATTATTTTTCCATTGCTGGCAAACATGTAAAAGCAGAAACAGCAGGTTCCAGTCTATCTTATTTTCCATCAGACCACCCAGTATTGACAGGTTTGATTGTTAACAGGCACACACCTTGCCTCTCAAACCTCCCTCCTGAGTTGGTGCTATTGGTCTTTGTAGAGAAGAAGTCCCAGTGCAGTCAGTGTATGAGAATCAGCAGCGCCTGTAATGCTGTCACAGGGATCGCGCATTGACTTGTGGGCTCCCCAGTCACACAGTGAATAAGGATGAATATGACATTTCTCTTTCTCTTTTTCTTCTCCTCCTTCTGTCTCTTCCCTCTGTTATGCTCTGCCCCGGCGGGGCTGCCAACCTGCTTTTGTTCAAGTCGGTCACCTGGGTTGCTGGACCAGATAAGTTCTGATAGTTGTGTTTTAAAACACACAGACACACACACACACATAGATATCCCCTGGATGAAATTCCACTATTCAAACTAAAGCAAACTACATTAACTAACCAAAAACAGTGGAACAGTCACAATGGCAGATGACACAACACATTAAAAGACAAAAAGGCATTGGGTTGAAGCATAAGTTGGAGTGGCTCTAACAGAAAGAAGAGAAACTCTAATGCTCCTTTTCTTGCTGTGATGTAGTTTAATTGATAATCATTGTAATTAATTCCTTTGTTTCCCTGTGAATTTACTGTCTGTTGAGCGGCGCCTAATTGCCTCAGCCCATTGGACGTCTGCTCTTTACAGTGTAATTGCAGCTCCCAGGGGAAACACAAACAGCCAGAGAAAATTACAACTCATTTTCACATTTGTCCGTGATATGGCACTTGTATATTCGCTCAGTGCAAATGCCACGGTTTTACACAGGTAAAGCAAGCAAGAACCACAAGGCATGAGAGCGATAAATCAACACACTCTGACCAAGGTGGGTCGGTTTACATCAGCGTGAGGGAAACACTCAAGGGTCCAGCTGGGGCGACAGGGACAGGAGTGAGCAGGAGGGGTAGGGGATTGGAGAAGGGGGATGGGGAGACAGAGGGGGTGGGGATAGATTTAAGGGCAATGTGCAGTATATTGCAGTGTGCACTGCACTGTGCAGTATTGTTCTGTGGTTGTGATGGTTATCACCTCCTATATCCCATCTACCCATTGTCTCCTTTATGTATGGCTATGTGCAGGTTAAATAGTGACTGGGATGGGTTGGGGGCAGGGACGGTGTGTGTGTGTGTGTGTGTGCATGTGGGATTCTCTGACAGGTTAACATTTACTGTCAGCAGTAATGAATCATGGTGATATATGTGGCTGTATGTCACCGTGGCATGCCAGACACATGCACATCCAAGTGCAAAAACACATTTTCAAACTCGGATCATCCCAAAACAATATTTCTACCCTGATAAAAACACACTTCTGTCTAAACACATCATCATAAACACACTGAAAGACAAGCTAAAGTAACAATATACTGTATGTGTAGCCAACGTGAGCCAAGAGAGAGTAGCCAAAATACAAAATGGATCAAATGGAGCATTGTTTGCTGAAAAATGAGAAAAGGCATTCTGGGAATTGTGAGGGGTAAAGGTGCTCTAGGTTGATTTATGAGGCTACATTTAGGAGACTACCTTGGGTCCACAACTGCTCTGAGGTCAGAGGTCAGCTGAATAATGTGATTTGAGCTCTTCCCACTGCCTCCTTACAGAGATTCTACATATCCAATTTTCAGTACATCATCAGTAAGTGTGTGAGGAAGAATTAGGGGGTTGATATAGTATGTGCCTGTGTGTTTACTCATCTGTGTCTGTTTTGCGCCCTTTTCGGTGAGCGTGTGATGTGATAGAATCATATGGTCTGATGGAGATGTTCTGTGTGAGGTGGTAAATTGTCAGATGTGGACCAAGGAATGTTCCTGTTTAAATATGCTTTATAAATGAAATGCATGACTATGAGCCCTGTTCAAGGAGGCTCATTTTAATTAGATGTTAATTAGCTCAGTGATCATGAACGTTGCATCAAATTTCACCTTCTAGGCCACTGAACAGTGTTTTTTGTTCATAGCGTACGTTCATGTTTGTGATCACGCCGTGCAATTAAAATCAAACTGAGGAGCACCCATGTTTCAAACTCAAGGAGAAAAAAAACAGGTTTAAAAAGTGGTATTCTGTTCGTTTTCAGGATGCTCTGATATTCAACATCGATTAATTTGACAAACACACACACACACACACACATATATATAGGGCCACAGTGGTTGTGCAGGTTGAATGCTATTGATCTCGGGCACACATTGTTGTGCTGAGATGTCTGTGTCATCCAGGCAGGCCAGCCTGCGATCAATGCTGTTATGTGACAGCAGGTTCCAATCTCTACAGTGGTTATGCGACGGTGTAACAGCCACCATACGTTTTCAGCGTGTCAGCACCAATCAATCAGATGGCCGCTGACCACCAGCTGGGGGGATTCAAATGTATGTTAACACACACACACACTTTAACTACAAATCATCATCAGACCCATTTGTGTTTCTTATAGAAAAGAGGAGCAGATGTTTTTCCACGACTGAATGTGGCCTAATTAAGTATATATTTGAATTCATGTCATTTATTGCTACTCCAGTGGTAAACCACTTGTTTAGCAACTAATTATGGGTTTTTTAATAATCTAGTGTTTTCATAATATGTAAATTGGTTAATTTGTGAATTCAAATCTGCTAGTGACAGTGTAATAGTCATGTTTAAAGTTCAGTGGTACATGGCATGGTAAGGATGTGTTATACTATGCATAAAGGGTAATGAGAGATCGTCAACGGTAATGTCCGTCTTGGTTAATTTTGTTCATTTTACACATTTTATGTCCTATCTGGGTCAATACAGAGAAGCCCGGCTAAAAATAATTGACAGAGAGGAAGGAAGAGAAAGGGAGAGAAAGCCCTTCACTTGGTGTTGTGCAGTCCAGGCAGCGAGGCTTGTTGCAGTCACCTGAACCACTGCTGTCTTCTCACTACACAGTTAGCTCCAACCACTGCGACTGAGAAAGGCAACGGGCGCAGGAATGCAGCGATTTTATTTATGTATTTCAGTTTTCCTAATGGTTCTCACTGCATCTCTGTGTTCCTACCTTTACGAATAGTGTTGCCATGACAACAGCGAGATGCCGCTCGGAGCAGAGGTGACGATTTGGCTGTGTTTTCGTCCATCTAAAAGGAGGAACATTAGCACGCACTTAACATAAGCACAAATCACCCTTCCTTTTTGCAGTTTGTCTTTAGCGGCAGCTCTACTGCATGCCACAAGCCAAAAACCTTGAGTGAAAAGGGAAGAATGTCGCAACAAACCGCTACAATGTGCCAGATGACCTGTTACATGTTATGAATATGTACAGTAGGTTATGGTGCAGCTGTAGCCCTGTGAGCTGGGCAGGTGTGAAAAGGGGGGTGGGGGGGGGGTTGTGTTTGTTTTTGTGGGTGTGGTTGTGTGTGTGTGTTTGTTGGTGGGTGTGTTTATTTGGGGGGGTTATGACGGGGAGTATTT
>JAVQJF010011885.1:0-32323 GCA_036023855.1 Gadopsis marmoratus
CCCCCCCCCCCCCCCCCCCCCCCCCCCCCCCCCCCCCCCAAAACAAAAAAAAAGAAAATGGGATAGTGTTAGCAGTGTTTACTGCAAGTTCAGGAGGCTGTGCAATGTTTGCTGTCCTGGCTGTTCCCTGAGAGAAAGAAAACACAGCTAGGAGGAGGAAGTTGAATTCTTCTATACAAAAAATAGATGCTTGAAACTTTCCGATAAGCGCGCACTCTCATACATTATCTGCATAAGGGCTTTCATTTATTCTTGTCATATCAAGCCGTGGCCACGATGTTTTACTCCTGTGGGTTTTCTAAGCAGACAAGACTACAGAAGATTCCCATGGACAGTTGGACACTGACCGTTCTTGTAGTTAAGTCCCTAGGTCACTTCATGGTTTGAAGGCGCTGGGGTTCATGGTTCCAGTGCCACAGAGCCGAGACGCTCAGACTGTGGCAAATGTGCCTGCATATTTTAGATTAACAAAAACCAAGGACAGAAAGGGCTTCAACAACAGGAATGCCATTTCAAGCTGATAAATTCAGCCGTCTAAATACGGCAGCGACACAACAAACCTTGAAACTCATTTCATGAGACACAACTCAGCCAGCTCCAGAACTGCTGGGCCTGAAACAAATATAGCTCTTGCCTATGTGTGTGTGGGAACTTCTAACATGCATATATTTGTTTACGTAATTTACTAAATGGGTTTTTAGTAAAAAAAAAACTAAAAAAAACATTTAGGGATGCTACTAATTATTATTTTCTCAATTAAGGGATTCATTGTCTGGTCTATAAAATATCATAAAAAGGGTGAAAAATGCTTCTTAAAGCCCAGGGTAACATCAACAAATTGCATACTTGGTACATTCAACAGTCCAAAACCTTATTATATCCAGTTTACTATCACAAAAGGCAAAATAAAAACTGAAACTGGGGAACGCTTGGCATTTTGTGTGAAAAATTACTTAATACAGTATCAAAAGAATAGCACAGTATCAATTAATCAACCGTTTCTCCTCTAGATATATTATTTGAAAGGCATAATGTCAGGTTTGCACGATTAAGCACGTACACGTTCATCTGTCAGTGAATCTGGTATAACACAGACACTCAGAACACTGTTAGTAACTCTGGAAGCTTTTTACAGTGATAAAATAAGACGTTTTTACAATGCATGTTCCTGCATTTATGAAGAGATATAATGACCATACGACATGTGTGTGCATTTATGGCTATGCTGCTCTTTTGCACACCACCGTTACTCTCATTTGTCAGTCATATATGGTTCATCTATGCGTGCAATACTCTATAACCCCCCCATGTGTCGTTATTATTCGCTGTATTTCCACGAGGGGATGACGCAACTTGTAATTGCAAGACAAGCCCAGACCACGTTCAACTCATACACACCGATGGAGCTGCGGTTATCGATACTTATTCAACGCATTGATTGGAAACGACGGTATTCGATTTCTTTTGGTTCGTCGTTCAGTCACGTTGGAATGATGTGAGGTAGCAAACACGTCAAACGTCCACACAGTGTCCCACTTTTCTCCTAAACCCTCATTCAGATATGCGTGTTTTCCCCAATAGCTGCGAGGGGGAAAAAAAAAAAAATCACTCCAATTTAAGTCCATTCAAACAGAAAACGTGAAAACTGCCGCAACGAGTGAAAGTGGGCGTGCCGATGTTTACATCTAACGCCGTCAAAGGTTCGCAAGCTAGCGACTCCCAACCAGCCACCGTGCTAACGACAAAAAGCTAACTTAAGTGACGCTACCGTGAACGTTCAGACAGCCAACTGCTGCCAATTTAACTGAAACGTGCACGTAGCTTAGTGTTAACTGAATAACGTTCTAAACTTGTAATTGTCCATTGGTCAGTTGGTGACGAGGGCGGCCGATTTAGTCGCAAGGCTAAACAAGGGTTAGCATCATTAGCGGCTAACGTGGTAGCTTCGCCGCTTGAAGCTGAGGCTCGCTGCTTAGCAAGAGGATAACGAGGGGCTGTTCCTGAAGGCGGAGGTCAGAACAGTGATTTACCACCGGTGTCATCGTCGCTTAGTCAATCGCTTACCTGTGATCTAGGCGGCTACTGAGGCAGAAACTCACTTTTGTCCATCAGCTGCCCATAGCGCCGCTCGAAACTTTGGAAACTAGAGTTCGGCGCTTCCCAGTGACGTCACACCCTCGTTACTGAACTAGCAAATCGCGTCGCGTTTTGAGAAATGGTGATCAGCATTCGGCCAATCACATCTCTCGGGTCGTGTGCGTGTGTCCGTGTGTGTGCTAATTTTGACTTTGACAAATTTCCCCGCATTTAAAATTCTGACAATATCAGCTGGATCTGACCGTGAAGAAAACCCCACTTCATGGACCAACTTGTTTCACTGGTACAACACTCTCTTACCCTCCTGCTGACAGTGTGCTTCATGATCCTAAACTGACATATGGCTACCAAAATCTTTAAGTACGAGTTCAGCCTTACAGAAGGGCCAGGGGGACACTACTCAACAGGACAGAGCAGTGCCCCAACACGGGGTTTGTGTGGGTTCTGGTTGCTATGTTGAAAGCACAGCGCCTTTCTGGGATAGACCGGAGCCGGGGAGGAAGAAACTGGGGGGGAAAACTGTGGCTGGAGGAGGAAAAATGAATAACCCGGGACAGTGTGGAAAAGCGAGCCCCCGTTGGTCTGGCGTGTGTCTCGGAACATTCTCCTGATATGTGGAAACAGAATAATGCTGTAGCTTGCGAGCTGATGGGAACACGAAACAGCAGGTGATTTCTGCCCTCCGTGCCAAGATTAATCAGAACAACAGGCTGCTGATGGCAAAGCAGTTTTTTGCCTCATATAGCCCTGAATTCCAGCAAGTACAGGCCAGTGGGTATGTCTGTCCTAGTACTAACGCAGCAGCAACTGACCCAGTACCAGGCAAACTGCATACAGCACATTTGGTGTGTGTGCGTAAATGACCTGCACACAAGCTTATTTTAAAGGAAGCAAGATCAATATCCAAATTCTGTTTATGCTCTCTGAAATTCTCTCTTTTCTTGTATCACGTTCATGTTGCATCTGTCAACAGAGCATCCATGGCAGCAAGGCAATGTCAGATAACACAGGAGATAGTGATTTCTCTTTTTTTATACATCCTGTATGTGCATATACATTCTTGCAGTGCCACATAGCGTGACGTGTGTGATGGTAGAGCATCATTTCTCCGTGGCAGAGTTAGAACAATGACTAAAATACTTTGCAACCTTAAATTTGACTGTGGTTGTAATATGAGACACTTGTGTAGATTATTGAGGTAAAAGTAAAAGTAGCTCACTAAATGTTCTCACCAAATCACAAAAAGGCACACAAAAAATTACAGACTTTATAAACTATTCAGAATTCAACTGAAGTACAGTAGTTGCAAAGTTACTTTTTGCAGCTTAAAGAGTAAACTAATTATGTCTTTACATACATCAAATATCCTGTGTTTATTGATCAGAAAACCTTACAGACATGGCAGTTGTATCGTGTCAGTGTTGAGCAGAAAGGTGAAGTACCCTGTAGTGATCTTTTGACGATGGAAAATCCTAACTGGCTGACTGGCGGAGCGGTGGATTACATTATTAACCGTTTGGCTCGGGCTTGTCGACGTGCATTCCTGCAAAAGTGAGTCCCCCCCCCTCCCCCCTAATTATCCAGATGATTACTCTTCCAATTCAAACAACTGGCGAGCAATAGCCTTCACTGCCCTCACTCACACTTCAACATGTGCTGTGGTCCATGAAGTCAGTTAATACCCGAAAGCTGCTGAAATCTAATCTAGAAGTTGACTAGTTTATTGAAGACTGGATTAGGCTTCTTGTAGAGGCAATGCATCACATATCTGACTCAGCAGTGACTTGATTATGCTGAGGCACAGTTTCAGTAAGTGTTTGCTACATAAAGTAATCTCACATCAGACACTTTCTGAAGTACATTCAGGAGATCGCTGACATGAACTCGACATTCTCTAGACTTTGATGTGTTTCTGTAATCTGACAAAAAAGGCAGCAGGTGTAGAACTCGTTACATGTTCGTACAGGAAATATAATCCGTCATAACCTCATACAGAACGCAAGCAGCAGAAATCCCCCAGCTGTGCATTTGTCGTAGCAAATGGCATTGCAGTGGCGAGGCTGATGGAGGCACATTTGTACATTTGTATTTGTTACCATGGCAAATGTTATTCCAGATAGGTGTCTGACATTGACATTGGAAAGAAAGTGCGAATATCTGAACACGACTACTACTCTTTATGCATTTGTAAATGTTGAAGCACAAGTGTAAGAAGAACGGCTACATGTATGTGTTAGTATATAACAGGAAAGGGTGGGGAGATTTTGATAATTTCTGAAAGGAACATAATCCACCCCCCCTCCTCCCTGCCACCTCCCTTTCTCTCGCTCTCTCTCTGAGTCCCAGCCCCTGAAGGTGTCATAACTGTGCTCTCTCTCTCTCTCTCTCTCTCTCACTCACTCTCTATCGCCGCCTTTCAGATCTTTAAAAGCTGGTGCTTTAGCTGTGTCTCTCTCGATCTCCATTTGTCTCCTCTGGCACTGCAGGGGACTCAACCGGCAAAGCACCAAGGAAAGCTACTGTGTTGAAACGGGAAAGAAGACTGAGGAAAAAGGGGAGAGAAAGCAAGAGAGAGGGAGAAATATACATCCAGAAATAGCATCAGCCACATTTAACTGACAGAGAGTGACAGAGTGGAGAACCTGAGACCTGGACAGAAAATGCATATCCTTTCTAACTTAACAGCCGTTGTTTTGTTGCTGATTGCACACTGCGGATCATGGACCGGGGCAAACCGCTTGGGCCCCTTCAAGGGCTGTCCCGCCTGCAGGGATCCACTGGGGGCAGATCGGCCCCCCAGGGACCATAATGTTGCCGGCAGCACGTCAGTGTTGGCCCAGGGAGAGCCCTGTGGTGTGTACACCCTGAGCTGTGCCAAGGGGCTCCGCTGTGTTCCCCCGGTAAGGGAGCACAGCCCCCTCCAGGCGCTGTTGCAGGGAAGGGGCATTTGCGCCAAGCACAGCAGGACTAGTCCCACTGAGAGGCCCCACCCCACAGGTAAGACACTGTATACACACACACACACACACGTGCATGAAATCGCATATGCACACGTACATGCATGCGCCTACAGATGCACACAGACGCATGCATAGACACTGCAGGTAGAATAGACATCTGCCACCACACATAATTGTATTTACAGTGTGTCTCCTGTATCGCTGTGAATTGCACGTGATGCTGTGTCACTCACCAGCAAAAAGAAAGGCCAGTTAGTGTGTGACATTTAAGCCTGGGTGCAGTTTGTGCACCATACGGATGAATTTGCAAACCTCTAGCATCCAATATTGCTCAGCAGTGCCTCTGGAGCCACTGTGATAAAAATGTCATGTGTCATTACAATCCTATTGCAATGGACTGTTTAATCATAAATTATGGCAAAACACACAAAACAAGGAGGTTTTATTTAGTCTTGCGGTGTTGCAACAGTGTATAAGTGAAGATGCATATGCCTGCATTTATGTAACTTGTACATTGTTATATATTCCATCCATTTCAATGACAGGGTGCATGACAATGATCTGTCCTACAAGTCAGCTTCTCTGTAGAGAATTTAGAATGAATGTGAAACTGTCACAGTGTCACCTACATCCTGATCAAGCTGCTTTTTATTGCAATGATCTCCATCTACTGTTCAAACGGAGATACTGCGATTAACTATGTGGAAAGGAAATATACTGATGGAAAATTAGCTCTCTCACTGGGTGACCACCCCAAAAGATCTCGTCTGAGTGACCGCATAGTAACGTCTTGTGCAAAAAGATGCAAACACAGATACCAAAGTCTAAATATTATATATGCAAGCATAAATTGTAAGATGTGGTGACATTGGATGTGGTTTGATGTTAATGGCTACGATGGTTTAATGTCACATTCTCATTTCCTCTCAGGTCCCCATCCCTCACACAGTGGGGATATTGAAAGAGTAAGTTCCTGCTCTTATTTTACAGTCTTTACTGAGTGACGCTAATAGATCATCACATCAATGATCAAAATTCTGCATTTTATTTAACAAGATTGCATTAATGGACATCATATGTGATGGAAAGGGTCGTATATCGAGCTGCATTGTATTATAGCGAGTTGTTACCATAGAGCCGCTGCTGTTTGGGGTGTTGCAGTGGCATGTACACACACTGCCCTGAGGCCATGCATTATGGTGCATGATGTGTGTGCTGCTATGCGGCAGAACTAATTGAGCATGATGTGAATCAGGAAAGTTTCAAATCGGCCGCTGCAACCGCACAGATTTTCTTTTTTTCACTTTGCGAGTCGGGTGATCTGCAGCATTTGAACTAACATGTATGTGCAAACAATAGTCACGTAAGTGACCAAGAGGACGGCGATTAATATGACACAAAAACACACAGTCACATCAAACCCTTCAGTGACCTGAAACGCCAAAGCATTGTGTAACGATGTGGTTATATAATGTTATGTGACATTTGATATATATATATACATACAGAGTCTCTGCCTCTGGCTCCAATGCTGCATCACAGTAGCTGATCCTTTGTGATTCACAGCGACATGCGTTGTTATCAGAGAAGATTTCTGCCAACACGGTCACCTGAGGGGGAGACAGCAGCTTGCCACTGCCACTCTTTAGACGAGGACAGGTGTATATGTACATATTTGCCTCTGGTGATGTTTGAAGTCACACTCTGTGTTGCTGTTTTCAGGCACCCTGCCGCAAGCTGCTCAATAGTGTCCTGAGGGGTCTGGAGCTGACAATCTTCCAGTCTGACCGTGACATCTATATACCCAACTGTGACACTCGTGGCTTCTACAGGAAAAAGCAGGTAGGGTGCTCCAGTCAACTTTATTGGCTCTTATGTGATGTGAAAATGTGTCTTTGCTACACCGACTTGGTGTTGCTGTATGTATTTCTGAGAGTGTGAGAGCCGCACTCCACTGCAGCTTTCTGTTCGGTGCACCCAGGTCTGTGACCACAGGGGCTGAGAATAACTGACACTTCTCTCTCTGAGCCTCTCAGCTGTGAGCTCAGAGAGTCAGTACTGCGCTATGATGACATATCATTTTCTCCCTCCTCCTCCCTCACCACCTTTCCACCACTCTCCCACTGAATCTCCGCCCTCCTTCCCTTTTGAAAATCTCCCTCTCTGTCTTTTAATCTCACACAGTGCCGCTCCTCCAAGGGCATGCAGCGTGGCCACTGCTGGTGCGTGGACGAGCTCGGCACGCCCGTGCCCCCGCGTGCCAGCGAAGATGGCACTTTACCGTGCGATGGGGAGTGAGGGCTGAGTCTGTCCTATTGCTCTGAGCCTGGAGGTAGAGGAGAAGTTGGAGGAGGAGGAGGAGGAGGTGGTGGAGGAGCAGGAGCACAGGGAGAGGGGGTGGCTTTAGCATGTGCTAGACACTGCCTGGACAGGAGGTAGCAGGGATAAACCACTTCCTATGGAAAATACACACCAGTTAACGTTCATGTCCTCTCTAGAAGCAAGACACACACACTCTCACAGTCCAGCAGCAGCAACAATAACATCTGCCTGAATGTTCAACAGTTGCAGCAACGTCCTCTGCGTCGTCTGGTGACATGCTGCATGCTCACATTAATGCTCCGTGAACTGCCTCAGTGATCCAAGCGGTATTACTCCGAATTATCTCTGTATTCCCTGGCTCTTGTCCTGGCTTTCTGGTAGATTCTTATTTTCCTTTTTACTTTAGGATAGCTGACACTGCCTGTGTTTGTTCTGATCTCAGTGGGCTGAAATACTGTTACGCAGGTGATGTGACACAAACGTTTGAAAAACTGTGTCTCCCTCACCGTCCTCTCTCCCTCTCTCCAAAGATACACTGATTAATTTATTTTTGAGTCTGTATCTCCATCAAGTTCTGCTTGAATCTTACAGTATCTTATATATGTGTGTGTCAAGTCAGAAAAAATAGTCATATGAATATGATCCTGGACGCTTCGGTTCATTTTATTTGTCAAAATGGTGTTCTGACTGCTTATTAGTTCATTGTTTGTACATATGTTTGAATTTTGTGGTCGACTGTGTGTTCTGAAGTGGCAGACAAAAAGCTTACGGCTGTTACCCTTTTCAAAAAGTTGTAAGGCATATTTTTATACACGTCAATATAATATTTTATATATGAATTGTTGGTTTATTTAATGAACTACAGTACAATGCCATGTATTTTTATATTGTCAGCAGTTTTCTTATTTAAAGACAGAGATTATTTTATTTCATGTTAGGGGAAGTGTTGTGCTTTAAAGGCACCTTTATGGCAAAACTCATCACACTCATCAGAGCTCTATTCAACTGCTGCACATCTTTATGGTTATATCTCATGTTTTTAATTTCCTTTTTGTTTTTTTAATTTATGCTTTGTTTATTTGAGAATTCAGAATATCCATGTTACTATTATGTTTTATTTTGGCACATCATACTACAAATTCTGATTTCAGTAGAGGAAAAAAAAAACGAAGATCAAATTTGTTATTGTTATAGTATGTCTTTCCCGAGTCCTTGCAAAAGTCATGAAAACGTGTGCTATTAAAGTGTGATTAGAATTTATCTATTTCTGAACAATCTTGTTGTGCCAATGTGTGTGCCGTGATGATGATATAGGTCCGTGCACAGAGGACCTGTAAGATTTGCAAATATGAAAATCAAACATAACGATAATAAAAATGGAGAAGAATTAAACATATATTAATATAACAACTGCTGTTGGGTGTGTTCTTTGTGTGCAATGCAGTTGCCAGGTGTGATGATGATGATGATGATGCTACCCATGACGATGAGGAGGAGAGGAAGCATTATTACAGGCATTCTTTTTATTTACCTTTATTTAAGAAGGAAAGTGTTTCAAGATAGGCAGCACACACACACAAGCAACATAAGCCAGATAACCACATATATGCCACAAAACCAGTGGTGGAAAGTAACTAAGTACATTTACAGTACAGTGCTTCAGTACAATTTTGAGGTACTTATAAGCAAAGGCCAATGCACATATCAGAATTAAACTGAAATGTGATTATAAAATCTAAATACAAAACATTTCACTATAAAACAATGCAGAAGCTACAGTATCTAAAACCATAAAGTCTCTACAGGCATGCTAGTGGCTCTATGAAGCTGCACCATTCACTGTATATTGTATTGTGTATTGTATTCATTCATTCATTCATTATCCATACTGCTTATCCCAAAGGGTCACAGGGGGGGGCTGGAGCCTATCCCAGCTAACATTTGGGCGAGAGGCAGGAAACACCCTGGACTGGTCGCCAGTCAATCGCAGGGCAGACAAACAGACATTTAGGGGACACCACATTCATACACCGATGGGGACACAGTTGCCATGCTGGCCTCCACCGGGGGCAACTCGGGGTTCAGTGTCTTGCCCAGGGACACTTCGACATGCGGACAGCGGGAGCAGGGATCAAACCACCAACCCTGGGGTTAATGGACAACCGCACTACCCCCTCAGCCACAGCCGCCCCCGGTGATCGGTTCATTTCAGGAAAATAATCACGGTTCATTCAGTAGCTCATATCGATGAGTAGCTGGAATATTTGTTCACAACTGGATGGAACATTTCTTTCATGTTCTTATTGAATTCCTGTTCAACAGCCACTGCTGCTATTATTGTTTTTGCCCTCATTAGTATATTGTGTATATGCTTCTATTATTTATATTATCAGTACCATTACCCCTATTATTGCTTTACATCTCACCCTGTCAGGAGCGGGTGGAGGAGGAACTCGGGGAGGGAGGAGGGAGGAGGGCGCACACAGCCAGTACGCAAAATGTTCTTTAATGATGCCATAACTGAAGAAGCACTAACAAGAAGGATAAGTCTGTCAGGGAGTCGAGGAACAGTGAACACGAAGGCGACACAGACACAGGAAACACAGACTCACTCACATGGACCTGGGAAACAGAGAACTGAACACACTAAAATACACAGGACACTAACGAGGGGATGGACCACAGGTGAACACAAGGGAGCAGGTGAAGCCACTTAATCATCAGGGACACGAGGGAGGCAGAGACAGGACACAACCGCAGACATAGGAACTCAAAGCCAAGGAGCCACAAGACAGACACGGAGAACTAAAGCAGTGAGACAGGGAAAAACACACAGGAAACACAGACACACAGACTCACCAACCTAACTCAGCCGGTCGAGGCAGATTACTGCCCACCCAGAGCCTGGTTCTGGTTCTGGCCACTGTCTCCTAGTGCTGCTCATGGTGGGATGTCTCTGTACATAAAGAGTCGGTTTGGACCTGCTCTATATGAACAAGTGCTATGAGATAACTTTATGATATGACGCTATATAAAACTGAATTATTTCATAAGAAAGTGAAATAAAATGGCATTTGTCAGATTACTTTCTTATACATTGTTTAGTATAGCTTTGTTTTAATTATTTTATATAATTACTAGTTAGTATGTTGGGTATGTTTTCTGACAGTTAACTGTGTGAAGTAATAATTAGTCTATTCGTATAGCACTTATTTATATTAATACTTATCGACCTGTGTGTTCAGACTCATTCAGAGATTTCAGGGCTACGCTCCGGGTGTCCACTGACCCTAGGACCGCCCCTGTTTCAGACTGTAAGTAATTAATAGGCAGGGCGTGTTAGCGACGTGTGCTGGGCTTTTTTTTTTTTTTGACAAAGCAGTTTCACTGTCATTGCCATGGTTACGACAGCATTAAGGGTTTGGGCTTTTTCCATTAAGCAAAGTCTTTGTGCACACTTTTATGCAGATTTCCCTAAAAAGTGAAACAGCCCTCAGACACTTACTGATGTTACAGTGGGACAGAATTGAGCCCTCGCAGATTAAGACGGTGGAAAAAGAGTCAACACTTTTCTGTTTTTCACGGTTCCACTGCAGACTCAACACCATCAGAAGTGGGTCAGACTGAGAAATAACTCCAGGAAACAGCACTAGGCACTAATGAGCTAATGGTAAACAGCTGTGCAGGCAGGGGGCCTGTCACACGGGGAGTCAGGTGAAACACGCAGGGAGGGGTTTGGTGGACAGGTGTGGGACTGCAGGGCCAAACGGGCTACACAGTAAGAACGAACACATAGCTTAGATGTAGCGAAAACAGGTTCAGGTAAATACAGCCGCCTGCTCAGCTGAATGCGAGTAGACGTTCGGTTGAACTGTAACTTAACTGCGGCTGAACCAGACGTTTGATGGCTGGGAGAGGATGAATATTTCATCCTTGCATTGAGTAAACCTTAAAAGTTGAAGGTTGATTGATGGGTGGATGTCTATTGGTTGGTTCAGCCGTATGTACTAATTGCACATCATATTCTCTTTTTTAAAGGAAGAAAACATGAAACAAAATATAGATTTGTTGCATTATTTTTTGGCACATAGTTAAAGTGTACAATATGACCGTGGATGTGCTCTAAAAGGGGTAAAAAGGCATATTTTATTTCATCTAGACTTTTTTTGGATAGAACAGTAAAGGTAAGCAATAAACTAATCAGGAACAGCCCATAAACGTATTGCTCCATAACGCTACTAGTCAAAAACTCCACATGGTACCTAAAATTAAAATATCAATATCACATTGAAAATACTCCATTACAAAATCTTTTACTATTATTTACCACCAAAACTAAGAAGTATTACCAGCAAAAATGTACTTTAAGCATTTAATAACAAAGTATGGGGACGTCCCGGTAGCCTAATGCTTAATGTAGCACATAACATCCAGAGTTCGATTCTGGCAGAGGACCTTCGTGGCATGTCACTCCCCTCTCTCACCCTTTTTCCTGCCTCTTTGAACTGTCCACTGTCAAATACAGTACAGGCAACATGCCTTTGTATTACTAGTTTATTACACTTATTGGATCAAGAGTATTATTACTGATGCATTACAGTGTAAGCAGTATGTTAAAGCGGAGCTAATCATGATCACTTAACTCATGGAGATGACGCACCAAATAATTATAGGAAGTCAGGAAGTTTCAACTGTAACAATGTATTACTTTAATATGTTCATCATTCATTTTGCATGTACAATACAAATAGCTCAAATAAATGCAGTAACTCTGAATCCCTCTGAATTAGTGAAACACAAGTGTGAAGTACCATAAAACAAATACTCTAGTACAGTACATGAGTAAATGAAAGTCATTAAGATTCCGCCATTAGTTGCTAGGTAAGTTGGGCTGCTCAGCTGTCAGTCAGACCCTGGGTGGAGAACCTGATGAAGCAGCCATTGGTTGTGTAACCCAATGATCCTGGTGTGACATCTGGCATTTGGCCTCGCCGACCACAGCCGCAGCTTCTGAAGGGAAAATCAAATCAATGCTCCATTGACTCTGTCAGAGCGCGATGGAAAGCTAATTAAAGGCCCTCCAGGCTCAGCTGGTCATTTTATGCACCAGGGCTCTCAAATCAAGCCGGTAATATGTACTATTGCTTTCCTCTGTGCACTGAGGGAGGGGGTCTGTGGGCCTCCCCGACCTGGATGGTGTCAGAATTCACTGTTAACAACTCATGCCTACCTGTCGTGCCATTGTTTTTTTGCCATACAGCAAAGCATTCTGGTCTAAACTACATTACCTACTCATTACACCATACACAACTGAGCCAATGTGTGTACTGTAGAAAGTCAAATCTTTCATTTTAACTAAGACTCTGTAATTTAACGGTGGATTAGAGCGTGCTATTTTAATACAGAGACTGACGGCTGAGCCACGCCTTCGACCTGAGCAGCATGAGTACGTCGTGGACCCTCTCTTTCGGTGCCCATGTTAACAGGCACACGGCTCATCTAGAGATTTGGCGTCTTGCCTCTGTTTTCCTTGCGATGCGTGCGGTAAAAATAAACAGTGAAAATGATGATCGATAGTCATACGGACATCAAACCAGTACACCTTTCAGTTTCAATATCTGTCTGTAAAAGAACGTGTACCTTCCCACGGTGGATAGGTCAAATACAGGAACAACACACTCCTTCCTGGGCGGTGCTGGAGCGGCACAGCTGACCATCAATTGACCAAATTACCTGCGGAAACAGACATGGGAGACAGGCAACAACACTAACACATCCTACACTCCCTCTCTCTAGTGCTCAGCACATAGCCCCCCACATTTGGTCATTCCTCCCCACCTCCTCTAATTCACCAGCTACATTGCCCAGGCGTCCGCTATGACGTTCTCAGATCCCTTCCGGTGGCGAATGATGAGGTTGTAGCCCTGCACGATCAGGGACCACGGCATCAACCGATGGTTGCGATTATACATAGTAGAGAGGAAGGTAAGAGGGTTGTGGTCCGTATACACAATTGGTTTTGGGTGTGTGTGTGTGCGTTTTGTAATGTTAATTATATGTAACGTACGCCTCAAAATGCTGCAAATGATATAGTCTGTATAGTTCACTCTTCTCTCCACCACATAAGGGCCAGTGAACTCCTGGAAAGGGCTGAACCGGGAGACCGGCAGAAGGCACAGGACTTGGTCACCTGCTTGGAATGAACGAACCATCGCCTTCTTATCGTGGCGCAGCTTCATACGCCTCTGAGCGCCTAATGGCTCTTTGACCAAAGAACAGGCAGTCCATACCCGTTCCGTGAGCTTCAACATATTCCAGGACGTTAACCTCCATTGGAATAGTGACAAGTGACACCTTTCACATAACATATAGTCATTTGACCAATTCGTCACCTTGGAAAGGTCTTTAAGATCTGATCGTCAAAATTGAGATATTGACATATTCTTATGCTGTGACAGCCTATTAACATTATGTGAAGCGTTTTATTTAAGTTGGGTGCATTTTCTGACTTTTTATGTAGAAAACAAAAGTTATATCTCTATCAACTATTGGGAATGCAAAAACTTTGAAGCTCAATATCTCAATCAGTCAGAACGCAGATGGAACCTTTATAATTCCAAGGCGGCAAGTTGTTAATATAAAAATACAGGCAGGTTTAATGATGAACAAAATACAATATCCAAAAAGACATTCACGTGTCCTATCATGACCTTCGTGTGTGTTTCGTTTTTCCACTTTTGAGTCATTTTCACGTGAAGACTGCACGTGGTTAGATTGAATTTACACAGTAGGGGTGCCAGGCAGTCAAGCATGCATATAAACTCGCATGCATAAGCCCCACATCCCAAATGAAGAGCTGTGTGCAAGACATGCAGGCGGGACATGATGCATTAAACCACATTATTCACATCTGATGGGTGAACAGAGCTGAATTTAAATGTTAAGGCCTCCCAGTTACATCTGTATGTTGTGGACACCAGAAGCAGAGAAGCAGGCCCCATGTGAAAGACTACGCATAAACAAATATCACCTCTCTCTGTCTGTCAGAGAGGGTGACATTGATGGTACTGGTCGGAGTTGGCACTGCTTGTGTGGAAGGGAGGGGGGGCTTGGGGACATTGTCCCGTCGGGAGGCGATCGATGATCACATCCTGTGAACCCTGCATTTAACACGGGAGAGCACTCTCAACACAAAGGCAGCCACAGCACACACAGATACACAGAGAGATAAAGACAAAGGAGAGCAGTGGAATGTGAATCTGAGTTTGGGACCAGCACAAGAGGACCACCAAACACCTCCATGGGGTAGCCATGCAGACAGTCTATTCCTAGGATACTTTTATAAACATGATGAGGTGCATCAAGAGGCAAAGAGGGAACCCATACCAGTGATATGTAAGTGCAGCTGAAGCGGTTGAACATCATGATCAACATGAGTCGTTTGGTGTAATGTCACGCTTCCAAAAGTGTGCAACACATTGGTCCAGGAGTGACTAATGTAAAATCGTTTTCAAAGACAGCCTGAACACAAATTTTAAATGTCCTACTATTATTTAATATTATTACTATTGTGAAAAGAAAGTAATGGCTGCAGCTGAATTTCTGACCAGACTGCACTTGGTGTATTTCAATTGCATACTTATAGAAGGGAAAATCTATCATAAACTAGAATGTGCATGTAATTTCCATGGTACCCTGCAGCTGAAATGTGTTTTGTGCGTTAATGCTTCGTCATCAGCATGCAGGTGCTGGTCGTCTCAATGTCATATTTGAAAAGAGGTTGACTGCACACTAAGCTCCAGGGATATGATTGTATCACCGATGTTTCGATCACATGTTGAAACATTCATGCATCAGTGGTGATTGGAGCTAAGTCATCTTCTCATCATGGGTCTCTGAGCCCCAGACTGCTGCCGTGATATCATGCAGAGATGACTTGTGAAGCTGATGGTGCATCTCTGAACTGAATAATGAAACAAAATGCCACCATAGAGCTCTACAACAGCAGGCATGGTGATATACTTGGCCATAGTAGACCTATAGAACCAATGGGCTTGAGGCTGAGCATTACAGACAGGGTAGGGAGGTCAGAAAGTATAGCGTGCTGCAGTTATGACGTATTTTTGTAGGCCAACCTGGAATTTAGAGTCGCCCTGGTTCCCTTGACAAAAAAGCAAAGAGAATTTTTCCATTGGTATTTCTTATGTCGTAGAACAAAATGTAAAAATCTCTTAAGCTTTTGTTAACAACAGACCTTATTTCAGGCATCTAAGCAAAACCCATTCAACTCCATTGACTCTGCGACAACGGAACCAAAAGTGTAAAAATGAGGACTCATTTATGAATTATAGGTCTTTTCATGGGATTTTAAAAATATAATAACACCAGGTTTTCTCTTAAAAGGAAAACTGGAAAAGCTTTATTTCAAGTTGGGTTATATTTTCGTAGATTTGGCCACCGATTGTAACGGTTATAAGAACACTGTACTCGCCAAAGTAAGTCCTGAGATCTTGGAGCACCGCAACATCCCTAAAAAACATGGGAACAAACACAAGCAGTTTGACATTCAGAGAGGTTGTAAACAAACCTCTACCGCTAGATCAATTCAATTCAATTCAGTTTCATATACATAGCGCCATATAATAACAAAGCTATCTCAGGGCACGTATCCATAAAGGGCAGGTCTACACTGACTCCTTCATTTTTTATATGGAAAAGAAAACCAGTGCATAAGGTCATCTTCCAAGCCAAACTGTCTGAAAACATCCACAACAGCTTACAAACCAACTTTCTGGCACTTTGCGTTTTCCTGTGCAATGATGCATTATGGTACATCACTGCTGCACCTCTAAAGGATGCAGTAGCTACTCTGGCTAAACTGTCACCTTGTTTGCAACCTTTCTGTTCATGTGACTGCTTGTGTTTCTTGCCTCATTTGGTTTATTTTTAGTGTTATTGCTGTCCTGAGATCTCAGACATCCCTTTAGTGAGTGCAGTCATAAACCTTCACATCACTGAGAATAAAAAGTTGCAATAAAGTGCAGCTTTCCTTTTAAAGCTTCATATTGAAAATGTACCTAATATGTAGTCCAGCTTTGTAAGGGTAATGTGTTGTACGTGCATGCTGTGTCTCCACAGTTTGAGGACATGTGGCAGTGAAGTGGTGAGAAGCTGACCATGGGTGACTGGAACCTGCTGGGCAGCATCCTAGAAGAGGTCCACATTCATTCTACCATCGTGGGCAAGATATGGCTCACCATACTCTTCATCTTCCGTATGTTGATCCTGGGCGCAGCAGCTGAGGACGTGTGGGACGACGAGCAGTCCGAGTTTGTCTGCAACACTGACCAGCCCGGCTGCAAGGCGGTTTGCTACGACCGCGCCTTCCCTATCTCACTCATTCGCTTCTGGGTCCTGCAGGTCATCTTTGTCTCTGCACCCTCGCTGGTCTACATGGGCCATGCCCTCTACTGCATCCGAGCACTGGAGAAGGAGCGCCACCGCAGACGAGGCCAGCTGAAGGAGGAACTGGACGAGGCAGAGTTGGCGTTGGACGAACATAAGCGCATGGAGAGGGAGCTGAGGAGGCTGGACGAGCAGAGGAAGGTGAAGAAGGCTCCTCTCAGAGGCTCTCTGTTGAGAACCTACATCATCCATATCCTTACGCGCTCTGTGGTGGAGGTCTGCTTCATCCTGGGCCAGTATATACTCTATGGTGTCCAACTGGAGCCACTCTATAAGTGTGAGAGGCTGCCTTGCCCCAACAGTGTAGACTGTTACATCTCCAGGCCCACAGAGAAGACCATCTTCATGGTCTTCATGATCGTCATCGCTGGTGTGTCACTTTTCCTCAACATTTTGGAAATATCCCACCTGGGCATCAGGAAAATCAAACAGACACTGTATGGAGAGCGATACACAGAGGATGACAGTTTGATTTACAAGTCCAAGAAGAAGGCATCCATACCACACCTCTGTGTAATGAGCAATGTATCACCTCACCACGGGCCTTTGACTCAGACCTTCAAAGTGATTCCAGAAGCAGACATGAAGCCTCCTCATTACAACGCACCGAGACACAACAGTTTGGCTCATCTGGGATATGGTCAGACCAGCTATATCTGCCCCCAGCCTAGGATGCCACCCAGGTCTGACCAGAACTGTGCAATCCAAGCCCCCCAAACCCATGAAGATCCAGAGGTCCACACAGCCATGGTGGATCACCATCCAGCCTGGGTTTCTGCTGTGTCCAATGTAAAGGGAAGTACAAGCCATCATCGGGATTCCCATGACAGAGAACACCCTCACCCCAGCCATTTGGATGCTCTGCTTCAGAGCCTGAATGAGGATGAGCGACGGGAGTCAATGGGGAGTGAGGTCCTGATTCCTAACCCCAGAAAGACCAGCTTTATGATCAGACTACCTTCTGAGAGTTTGTCCTCCATCAGTGGCTCCACGAGTCCTTCCTTACATACCTCAGAGGGGTCAGATGAACTGGGCTCCCTGCAGGGAGACATGCCCACGATGCAGCCTGCCGGAGGCCGAAGAATGTCAATGGCAAGTAACGAGCAGATATTGTCTCATGTCCAGAACATTGAAAGTTATAAAGGGCAGACTATGCCTCGTATCTGGGAGTGGATTATTCCTCACCTGAGTTTCAGCATAATAATCATAATCAGTTTTATTTAGAAAACATGAAGCTTCTTCTGGTCTATAACCGAAGACGTCAAAGGCAAAGAAAGTAGACCTCACTAGTAGAGCTATGTATAAGTATATAAGTATTTCGTCTTCTAAGTTAACCAACAAATTTCGCCAAAGCACAAATCTTTTTGGATATTGCGAATTAGACCTTCTTCTGAATGTATCATTTTCCGATTAAAACATATGAGATATGCCGATATTATTCAGGTTTTAGGAGCGTTTAAGTTGACTGGGTGTGTACAGCACATTGTGACAAAAAAAGCCCACATTTCTGGTGGAAAGAAGAAACGCACTTTTAATCATTGTGAAAGACTTGGACATCAACAGGCTTTTGGATATGAACAAATATGGCGATATTTCAAGAAGGCTGAGTTCGCATGATCCAACAGATTCGCCACCGGTGGAAAATACTAATCCGAAGACCGATAGTGCCAAATTGTCTGCCTCTATCCATTCAATGTTCTCAGTGGAAGTAATGAGAAGAACCCAAACTGCTCAGAAGTAACTTCAGATTTTGCCCTTCAGTTCTGACAGCAGGCCAAACAAACGAGACGCCATTTTAAAAGCAAAGCAGCAATAACCGAGAGACAGTGCACAGAACTGACGACGCTGACACGACTTTTACAAAAAAACATTTCTTATATGGTACCAGATACTTTGATAAAATAAAGCATTTTTCTTTTTTAAAACTATAAAATGCAATCTAAACAGCTAAAAATAAAAAATGTCATTTCTTAACCAATGATATTTAAACACTAATTAATTCAGTATGAATTTCATACATTAAAAACATCATTATGGTGCCTCGTCAACAATAAGTATCAAGAATGTTTCAACAGAACAATGTAAATATCTGCACACTGGGTTTTTCTTCCAGAGACAAGAGTAAATAATGTTTTCATCATTCGTTCTGTTCTTCGCAGATGTGAAAATATTCAAGTATTTAGGTTTACAGACTATTGTGCACGTGAAGATTGTTAAATGTTACATTTAAGGAACGACTTTGGACACATACTGAAACTGCTTTACTGAACTCAGAGTGTGCAATGTGTGTCTTATGTCCAGCACCTGCTACAGTCTGAGTCAACGTTGTCTTTCTGTCTTTCTGTCTTTCTCAGAGCATGTTTCTGGATATCTCCTCTATCATGAAGAAGTGAAGCAACGGGGCCAACGTCACGTCCGTAGGAGCTGCGTTCCACAGCCCAACTGGGTCACAAACAGGGGAGAAACTGTATCAATGATCCAGCCATCAACATTGACCCACCGCTCAAGTCACAGTCAGCTATGATGAAGCAGCAGACTCGGTGCTGAACACCAGTATGTTTTGGACTTGAAGCACCGTACAATGACTACATGTGGAATCTTGTTTAAAAATGTGGACATCTTTCCATGTGTTGGCTGAAGTTTTAAGATTGTGGAGAGAACTCGTCTTGTTTGCTTCTGTAACATCGACTTTATAAGCTTCAAATACTTTTTCTAAGGTGAAGACTTGACTAGAATCTGTGTGCATCTCTGTATAGTAATTTATATACAGTCATTTCATGAGAAATTGCGCTACTTTATATTATATTCACATTAAATGCTTCTTAACAAAACAGCAATCATTTTGTCAACAGATATATAATCAGAATCCACACGCCGTAGAATTCTCATGCTTTTTGTTTTATTTCTCAACAAAACCTTCCTAGACAAAAATGGTGTTTTTTTTCTTCTTTTTCTTTAAAAACGTTTTCATATCAAATAAACAAAACATAACATGTTGTACAATATTTACAAAAATTCCAAACAAAACATTTTAGCATTCAAAGATAGAAAAGGAAATCAAATATGCTGATTCTGCATAATAACAGTCATGTTGCAGGTACTCCAGAAAAAAGAAAGAAAAAAAGGACACGTAAAAAATGGCTCACCAAAATCTACAAATACAATGAAGTAACCACTGTAAAAAGTTAGAAACAACGCCACAGAAACGGTCTACATGTCTATCATACAGTCCCCATCAGAAGAGGTATGCTGAGTCATCCAGGTAGATAAGTGCGGAGTCTGAAGATCACAATCTGAGATTCAAGTGGCCCCGATTAACGCATTCTGTAAACACACTGGATTCAGTAAGTACTTCTTTAGTCAACCAACATGTACTGTAATTACAAATTGAAGGCAACTGATTCCAAAATCCTAACTTCCGTAAGGGAAAACTCTTCCCTGATAACCACTGCTGAAGGTTGACACAGTAACTGCTGAGCCTGCATTGGCGCTGCACTCAGAGCTGTTGGAAGGTTGGACCCTCCACCGTCCCACGATGAAACACGTTACAGCTGTCTTAATGGACTGCTCAGAGTTCAGTACCAGGTTTGCTGCCATGAGTAATCTGTTGCCATGGTAATGTGACAGCGAGAGCAGCTGTTAGTGACACAATATGACATTATGACAACATTATTCAGGTGCTTAGTTCACGGTTGCTGAACATTTTCCAAACTGTAGCTTTTTGAATGTTGCCCAGGCAGCTTTCAGTGCAGTTTGATAATTAACTTGAGACTTGAAACTTGCTCGTGTCAGCTAATGTGTCGCAGTGAACGTCATCGAGGGGTTGTTCCTTTGTGGCCTGGCGACGTAGATGTAGACTGATGTGAAAATTCTGCATTGCATCGCCGCAACAACGATGCAGCCCCTCAACATCACAAGCGTGTGACGTTTTACCCGACTCCTACGTTTCGCGTCTCCACGAGTTACCGAATGAAATGAAGCTATATGATCTAGAGAGTACATTTAAGAATCGCTGGCACAAATCAAAAAGTATTTAGAATTTGTAGTAAATGGGCTAATACAAAATAAAGATACCGTTGGTGTTGCTATGACTTATTATAGATGCTGCAGGTGTTGAGATCTGGGATTAATGTCAGAATTCTAACAAATAAGTCCCATTTTCAATATTAATTTTAGACTTGTGATTTGTTCTTAAATGTATGTTTTTCTCTAATTTGTGGCATTTATTTATCGGTGTTGTTCTGTAGGCAGAACACACGGTGCAAAAAAACATTCACAAATGAATGTTTCAATATCAGATTTCCATCAGTCTGGACATTTTTTCTAGAGATAATTAAACACTACAAAATGATTTGATGCCTCATTTTGGTGTTTCGATTTTCTTGAGTTCTTGAATTGACACAAGAGCATATGGCTTTTTTATATGGCTTTTTTATAGCCATGAAATTCTAAAAGAATCCAATCAATTTAAAAAGGTCTATTGTGAAATGTTATTTCAGGTACAATTGTATTTCATGCAATGTTTTAAAAGTCTATTATTATTTATTACAAGTTTCATTGTTATATTACATAATTTGTCTGAAATTACTGAAATGATTATTTATTTCATTTATTGAACACTTGGAGTCTCCATATTTCCAAAGGGGGCGATGCACTTGGCTGACTTCAGTAGCTCTCCTGTTTTAAATGCAGCTGCAGTGAACTTTCCACTGGATAAAATCCTTGGTTCCCTCACTGGACAGTTTGGCCTCTGCAACGTCGAAGGCAAGAGGACGTTTTTTCTTTCTTCTTCTCACAAATTCATCAACACTTTTAACTGGTGTAAATAAAAAAAGAGCTTTCATCGGCGTTTCTTTTCAAATGGATTCTCGGGTCTTAACTAAACCTTTACAAAACAAAATGAACAGATACTACACAAACTTGTAAACATACTCACACCCCTTTTTTAAGTTAGAATTTTTTTACAACTTAAGTTAAGTACATGTGCGACTTGTAAATTAAGACCTATATTTCATGACATTTTCAATACCAAAACAAAAGAAATAATACAACCATTAACAAATCAATTCCAAAAAAGGGTAGCGACCTACATTTTACATCTATGCATTTTCCTCTACATCCACCCCCCCACCCCCACCCAACAAGTCCAAATAAATATAGAAACAAGTTCACATTAAGGAATCAAAGTATATGAGAATCAGCTGAGCAGTGTCCTTCAGTGTACTCGGAGCATTTAGTACATATTAATGAGATTATCACTGGCTAACAGTGTCCTGCGGTGATCTCGTGGGTCGGGGCAGTTTTTGGTTTTATTTAAAATTTTAGCTCATTCTACTCCATCAAAGCAAGGATGGTCCAGCTGCCGTTCCACGTGGTTGTAATTTAAAATTCAAATGCTAATATTCTTACATTCGCGAAATCACACAGAGAAAGAGCGGCCCTTTGTGTGAAGTGTTATTCACCAGTTTCCGAAAAAAATCAAGTGCAATTAAATATAGCCGGCTGTTTCAAATCCTAGTTGGACCTTCCTGTGCTAAACGTGACTTCACATTAACCCTGGTGGACAGAAAACGCGGCCGGTGAGTGCTGCTGCAGCGTTGGGCAGCTGCAGCAGCACTCACCACCTGCCACGTGCCGCGCCATCGACTTCTCCACAGCAGGCGAATTTGGCATCTCCCTACATCAATAATAGTTTGTTTGGAGCTCTGAACTTCACACCGTACGCTGCCAGGGACAGTGATTTGCGAGCAGAAATTGATCATTTTGCTTAGTGTTTGAACAGACTCACATATATGATGGCGTCTAACACCAACACACTGTACCAAATCACCTCCGAAGGTATGTACAACACTCGAACAGTGCAGCTAAATACATGTTTACTATAAGTACAAACACTAAACTCATACTACTTAGAAGACAATAAATAAACGGGATCAAAAAGAGCACTTATGATTTGTTTAAGCCGTAGTTTAAATGTTCATGTATACTTTACATTACTGCCACACATTTTCCAAAACACAAGATAGTGTTGTAGATTACGTTTACCTTCCAGGGAGCTGTCCATTCCCATTTAGTTCACACTATAATAAAAATAATGATAATGTATGAATCAACTGCGAGAGTCGCTTGGGATTAGAACTCACAGTTTGCATTATGGCCGTTGTTATTTTTGAGATTTGTTTAATTCATTCGCCTTTTTTTTTAGTCAACCGTCTATAACAAGTCCAGGCAACACTTTATTTGACAAGTGCTGTAATTCCTATAGAATAAATATAAAATGAAAACATGAAATAAGGATATTATTAAGTTTCCAGGAGAGGACCATTTAATTTGGTTTAACATTTATCAGGAAATAGAGACAATGTCCAAAGGCAGTGCACGTTTATTTACTTGAAATTTGAATAAAGAGCCAAGAAAATAATAGTAATAGTAACAGTACCCGGGCTGGCTTTTGAATATCTAGTACTAAACTGTCTAAGACTGGAAACTGACTGGAGATCAGTTTAGACACGTTATTCTTTATATTTGTTGAATCGAACGCTTGACTGTAATTTCCAGAATTAGCAGAAATGAGTGAAATCATCTGAGAGATACTACAGCACGCTTTGGAAAATGGTCAGCAGAAACATCGGTATGGCCCTTTTTTTAATGTGTGTGGACACCCGGTGACTGGGACACGTTTTTCGGTAAGTGCCAATGTCACAATGCCAGGCATCACTTCCTGGAGGCGCTGGGCAGTGCTTCAACTTTGCAATGTAGTTCTGTCTGTTAGCGCACAGACGCAAACAGGGAGACGAGAAATGTGTAGAAATGTCCATCTGAGTACGATAAAAAAGTAAAAGTGAAGTTTTGACAAAAGCAACTTTGCATAATGAGCGTTCATTTGACCACCTCATCTAATGTAAAACTGTACAAATACACACCTTTGGTAACATTTTACTTTAAAGTCCGGTGTCACTCAACAGTTACTGAATCGCTAAAAACGTAAGGCGTGAGACAAACAGTCAGCAGATTGATGTACCACATACTGAAGACTCTAAAGGACTGCTGCAACATTTTGGGGAACATCAGCGTCTGCTGACACGGAGCTGGACATAGTTAGCCTAGCGTGGCGTAAAGAAGCCCACAACAGTTCTCTGAAGTCTGGTGCCGTGCTCATGTCATATTGTTATTTATTCTTAATTATAAGCAGCAGACTCGAAAGAAAAAAAAAGGCTGATGTGAGCCTGCTGTTTGTAATTTCCGGTCGGAAACATCTGTAAATTCAGTCTGCCGGGATGTTTCCAGTAGTGTCGCTTCATGCAGCCGCCACAGCTGGAGGTTACAGCTGCTGTAAGTAAAAGGTTCGGATCTGGTTCCACTACAAACATAGAACACAACAAGTGTAGCTCTTTTTAAGATGGTTTAAAAGGTGTGGCTACGAGGCTAAACGCTCCAAACGGACCTTTTCTGTTCCTCTTTCTATCCCTGTCACCGTGGGGTTGCCAGATTTGAGGCCAGAACCTGGGCCGACTGAATCTGGGAGATCCTGCTACAGGCGGATGTGGTGGGTGGGTGGAGAAACTACAATCACCTTTCTACTAATGTATGTTACAAACCCATTAAAACTGACGAAGAGGTCAAGCGTGAGTTATTTACTAAAAATCAACTGTGTGCACCAAAGTAATTATCAAGATGTTGACAGGACTTTAAAGTAAAGTGCATGTACATGTTAACAGGGACATTACTGAACATTCTGAGGAGTTCCTGAGTTTAACCTCCCATGATGCACGAGAGAGGGAGGGAAGCCGACAGGACTAGAAAGTCAGGATTAGGCAGAAAGAAGAAGAAAGAGGGAACGAGAGAGAAAGCTGCCAGTGCTTTTGTTTTACCGCCAGTCCAAAAAATACCTGTTGAACAGTATTGCTGATAAGACAACGCTTGTGTCATTCATTACAAAAAAAGAAATATAAATACTTCAAAGATCAAGGTGTAGACGTGTTTTCGAGTGACTATTTACCAGCAGACTCTAAGTGCAGTCCTGTCTCTTCTGCTCCTCCGTTGTGCATTTCTCAGTCATTTCCTGGCAGAAATCCACTGTTACAGTGGGGCTACATACTTCCTCAGTGGATCCAAGCGCCGGTGGACACTCTGGGTCCTCCAGCGCCCCCCGACTGGGACCCGCGTCGTACAGACACGGTGACCTGGGCTGGGACGAGCCCTCGTCGGACGAAGGCGACGGCGGGTTGGACGTGAGGTCGATGCTGGCGGAGAAAGGAGGCTGGGCGCCCTGAACCTCCCTGCACACTTGCTGCGAGAGGAAGGAGAGGTTCTGCCACAGCTCCGACATACAAACCTTCAGCTGGTTGCGCTCGCTCAGCAGCTTGTCCTTCTCGCACACCTGCGGTCACAAGACAGAAGCGCCAGCATGACATAAACACTGCACACTCCACAGTGAGCACCGCGTCTTCACCAGGACACCAACTGCACCAGGCCAGTTACAATCTATGTTAGCTGCATAGGGCACGGAGGTCTGTACGCCTGTGCTCAGATCAACGCGAGCACTGCTTGAATGGGCCACGCTGACGCTGGGTCGTCAGAACGAAGACGTTGAAGGTGGCTCAGCTGGGCACATTGCTGGTAAATTACTTTTGCGACGTGGATATTTCTACTGTTGACCTCACAATCATTGCACGAAAGAGAACATAATTGTCACTATTTCTCAAACTGGACTTCCTGGATCATAGTTCATGTGTCGCTGGCATCTTAAGGCCAGATGAGACCAAAGAGTCACGACAAGATGTGGAGCGTTGCAGCAGTGCGATCGGGCATCGACCATCTCGTTGTTTTATGTTTTCCACATTTCACCAACACTAGAAATGCAACTGTAGCAAGTAACTCACCATCGCTACCCTCGTTCATATTGTAAGACACAACAGGTTACATCCAGCTACAAGCAACTGGTACACGCTGGTGTAACCTGGCAGGCGTCACAACGTTGCATTGCTTGTTCCAGCTCGTCTTGTCACACATCTTTGGTCTGAACTGGGCCCTGACACCAACACATCCCCTACTTGTGACTCTTGTCTGTGTTGATGTTGATGTGAAGTGTCAAAACTCCCCCGTGAGGTGGGCGGGGTGACTGGACCACAAGGCACCGCAGGGTGTCCTCTCTCCTACCACACGATTGGTCCTTAACGTTAACTTAGTAGTTCTTCTTCTAACCATAACGAGAAAGGATCCCTAACCTCTGTAATTACTTGGACTTTGTCAAAGTAGTTATTTTAATCCAAACGGTCCCTATCCTAAGTATTATTTTTGCTTAATCCTAACCAAACCGTAACCATAGCAATGACACGTCATCAATAGTATTTTGGAGGGTCCCTGCTGATTGGGCCATCAGACACGAAAATGCTAATATGGGTTGTTTTTTAAAGGCAATGAGAAATTACATTTTGTTGTTTCGTGTACCTTTGGGCCATGATAACATCGTACCGCACAAGTAAATCAGGTTGCTGCTGGGTTTGACTGGAATGATCAGTGTGTGTGTGAGTTTATCTAATCTACGGTGTGTACTTGTTACATGATCGCACCAGTTTGCGGATCTCGCCCTCGAGGTTCTGGATGCAGTCCAGCTTCCTCTTGCGACAGCGCTGTGCGGCGATGCGGTTTTTGCTGCGGCGGCGGATGTCATGGATGAACTCCAGCTGCTCTGAGGTCAGCTTGTGCATCTTGATGAGGATCTGGAAGTCATTGCGTGGCAGGTTGGTGATCTGGTCCACGGGGAAGGGCAGCTTTACCTACAAAAGGACCACAGGGTTGTATTTCATTTTATACGACTGTATTATTTGTCGATTGATGACATTATAAGTGAGTCATTTTGAAGTTCCATACTAGTTGTGATGACAACTAGATGATAATGGCACGTGGTGAAAAGCTCCAGGAAAAGCCAATAAGTGGCCCCTGAGTCAGGATTATTTTGGCAAAACTACTGTTTCCAAGGTCACGCATGAACTTTCAGGTTAGAAAAGTAATTAAAACGAGTCTATCGACCATCAGTTATGAGCGGCAGGGAGTGCTGTGTGGACTTGTTTGCCCTGGGTTCTGCGGTGTCACACACATTAGGCCCACACTTGATGTGCACTTATTTTGCAGTGCATCTGCCGGTCAACGCCAGTCCAGTCCATTCAAAATCAATAATACTGAAGTTTGTTTGGTCCCCAAAATGTCGTCAGGGAGAAAAACTTTCAAAATGACATGATGCTATTTCTGTTTCCTTCACCCGCGTGCTTTTAGAAAATTTGATTTTATTGCTTTTTTAACTGTATTACTCCTCCAGCTCCTTAACATATTTTAGTTTTCACGGCCGTCTGACTGTAACTGTAACGACGTGCGATTGATCCTACAATGAAATAAAGCCGCCAACTCGTCTGAGGTTCACATTTGTGCGAGGCATGAGATGTCCACGTTAACCGAGCGTGTCCCGGAGAGCTCTGATAAACGTCCACATGCTTGCAGTCCTGGGCTCTGTGGCAGTTAGCAGAAATACATCACACTGTTTGCACTCCCACAATCCCCGTGTGTGGGTATCGGGGCAGAACGTATGAGTGGTGGAGTTTGTCGGGACAAACATCCACAATCAAAGATGCAAAGTACAACATTATGTATGTAATTTTAATGCAATTGGTAGGTTGTTGGATCAATAATACAGTACATGTACATGCTAATGACGCATACAAGTAGCATTATCCAGTGGATGTATATAAATAGTCAGAGCTTTCAGAGCTTTTTTCACTTCATTGTGTCCCCTGCATTTCTGAAACCAAAGCTATGTCCTCTGACCAGTTAAAAGATTAAAATGTTGTTAATGCATCAGTAATAACAATCTGATCATATAATATTAAAACTTTGTTGCATTGCTATATAAGTACATTTTGTTGCTAATACTCAGGAGTGCCCTGAGATAGGGTTGCTATGATATGGATGAATATATATAAATGAAACTGAATTAAATTTAATTGATAGTTTTACATAAGTAGGATTTTAAATGAGCCATTTTTAATTGCTACTTAAATACATCTGCAGTAATCTGAGCCATGGTGTCAATGTGGTGGAGAATCCACTAGGTGTCAGTATTAAGCTGCTTATTGATCTCAGCAGCTCTGACAGGATGAGCTCTTTGTTCCAGTCAGCAGCTCATTTTGCAAAATCTTAAATGTGTATTAACACGTTCTTTCTTACCTATAATTTGCGTCATTGCTGATATCAATGCAACTGATGTCGTTAATTGTTTGTTTAGCGGGTTATACATTATTTGCATCATCAGTTTTTGCATTTATTTATATTTCCTTTGTTTCTCTCTCTCTCTTTTACAGTTCTGTCTTATTTATTTATTCCTCTATTGATCTGCCTGTTACTATGATTAGGATGTAGGTATTCTTTTATTCATTGACTGGTTTCTTTGCGCGGTCGCCTCCCAGCAAGAGGGTTCTGGGTTGGCTGGGGCCCTTCTGTCTGGACTTTGCATGTTGTTCCTGTGTCGGCGTGGGTTCTCTCCGGGTTCTCCGGCTTCCTCCCACCATGCCAACACATGGAGTACCCCGCCTCTCGCCCAATGTCAGCTGGGGTCGGTGCACGCACGGCCCTCTGAGGTGTAGATAATAGATGGATGGATGGTTTCTTTGAATCATAAGTGGGCATCTAAAGCGGAATTCTTAGATTTGAAATATGACTAATTGAATCCTTTGAAGTGTTGATGAGTGAATACCACTTGTCCCACTTCTACATGCTGTTTCCATCAGAGTGGCAATGTTCAGGGCCGAGCTGCCGGCGTACAACGATGACATCATTCGCTGCTCCGACAACAGCGCAGAGGCAAAGAGACGAGTGTGTGCGGTGGTTTTTAGGTCCTGCCTGTCCTTTACTCTGTAGACAGCTATATATAACTCCGTGACTCTCAGCAGTCACATAATAAGGTTGGAATGACAAAGTGAGCCTTGGATGGTCATAAATCCCCTCACCAATATCTCTCCCTCCCTCCCCCCCCTTTCTCTCTCTCTCTCTGGTGTTCTGGTTTCCATTTTTAACACGGCGTGCATCCTCTGAGATGCTCTCTCCATCACTTGCTGGTGTTTTCAAAAAGACCTCTGTGCCATAAATGTCATGGTGTCAAAAGAATAATGAATTGCACTAAATGTAAAATGACTGATCCTACAGCTCATCCAAACTACAGCAGAGGATTAGGGATAAGATCTTATCCCAGCTGCAGGCAGGCAGAGCAGCAGAAGCCCAGATGCGATCATGTACACGGGGGCATGAATAACCAGGCTTTCATGTTCAATGTGAAAAGAGTAGCTGAGCTTGGACGCAGAGAGAAGCAGCTAGCCTGGCTCTGTCCAAAATCCAAAACTACACTTACCAACCCCTCGAAAACATGTTAGTTCTTTCTGCTTAGCTGCTTCCTGTCTTTGCGCTCGACTAGACTATACATCCCGATTCCAGCTTAACTGATTCATGATTGGAGGTACTGTGTTCACTTTGAATTGCACAGTGTGTGAACAGATTGCGATGTAACTTAACCCGAGGCAGGACGGCCAACGAGCTAACTGTAGCCTCAGCTACACTGCGGATCTGCTGCTACGCTGTTGCTTCGTATCGTTCGCTGATAACGTTGGTTAGGAATCAGCGGCCCACCACAGATTCATTTCTTCCGCCACATTCTCATAATGAACCACAGTTTTTTTTTAAATGATCTTTAACGCGCCACATCTCAGAGACCTGCCGTTTGTTCCTCTTCAACTGGAGAAACAACCGGTGAGCCTGGTTGTCTATGTGACTCATTTACGTCTGTCTTTAAAACTAATATGTAAAGTTGTAAAGGACGTGGATGGTCTCCCTACTTGTTCTACTTGTATGTACATCGATGAGTTCTCAGCCACCATCTTTGTTGGGGACATACTAGAGTGTAAAGGTCACATTTCTGCATCGGACACTGCTATTGGTTACAGCCAATCGGAGCGTCTCGATTCATTTGTAGGTTCCTTGCTAGTAGTCAGCACTCAATGTTTTAGTGAAACGACACTAAAATATTTTCCCGCAAGGCTTGAGCCAACGCTTGCAGTTTCTGTTTTTACCGTGATTTTATTGTTTATTATACGTATTAATAAATAACACCTAATATTTCATGAATACTGTAAACAGCATTGCATGTGTGTGCCCGTCTAATGAAGCCAGACAGCCTCGGTTGTAACCCTGGTTTTTGGCGTTTATATTCGGACTTTCACATCAGAACAGATGAAAAACCACCTCTTCACCAATCACCTGTAGGGAAGGTCTGAGACAGCTTTCCTGCTACATCCCAGCAACACACTGCACCCACATCACACCAACACAGACATCTGCGCAAACAGCCACCATCCCAGGCTTTTAGCATAGGTCGGACGGTCAGTCATAAATTAATTATCTGACCCAAATATCAACCATTGTACAGCACATGAAAGCCTATACGATATTTGTCACAATCATTTATGGTTTAAATTGATAGTTTGATTTGTATTATGGTTTGTTCAGATTGTTATTTAGTTACTGTAGTTCTGCAGGGAACAACCGTTTCATCTAATCGCATATTTAATACGCTGCCCTGGATCTGTTGATGCTGCATGTGATTAGTTGTTTGTTATAAGCCCAACTTTTTTAATGTACATGGATTAGAAAAGCCGGGATTAATAGAAGGGGGTCGGTAACAAGACTTTTTAACATCAGTTACATCCTGTGTCACACAGTCATCAATATTTAAATCGTATCTTTTTATCTGATTACTCAATGGACTGTTAAATAAATCAGTACAATACTTGTTTAAGAAAATATTCAAGAGTTGCAGTCCTAACATACCGATCTTGTAAATACTTGCTGCTACTTAAATGATGGGGGGGGGAAAGCAAAATGGCGGAATGCAAAGTGGGGTGAAGGGGGGGGTCTTGGTAAAGCTGGCCTAATTGGAGAGGGCAGTCCTGGGGTCAGGAGTAGCAGATGGTGGGGGGAACATGGACAGAACACCTTCCACCTGCCTGCAGGGCACCCTGGGGTGGGTGTGTGTCCACGCTATGGGTGAGACAACTGGGTCAGGACAAAGAAGTGGGACACACACACAGGAGTGATATACAATGTAGGTATTAAGACATTAATGTTATACTTTCAGGTCACATTTCCAAAGGTAAATTGTGGCGACTGTTTTATCTGCTGTTGTTCAAGTGTTCAGACTGATAGCACCAGCTGCATTAGTAAATACACTACTGTTGTATTAGACTGGTGCAGTATTCCAACCTTCATGGAGGTTATAACGTTCAGTGTTTGCACTTATTGTAGACTGCATTACTTTTAGCTGATTTACCTCATACACTACTAACTGAGTGCATTTAGACTGCTTACAAGATGCCACCAGCATTCAAACAGCGCTACTATTCATTTGTTTAAATGATGATGTTTAAGATATTTAGACGCTCCCTTACTGAGAGCTAGTAGTTGATTTGGCAAAATACCTAGAAAAAAGGGAGTTTTTCCTCGCCACCGTCAGCTATAGTACACGCCCATGGTGGGAACTGTTGGGTCTGTAAATAATATTATTAAGAGTATGGTCTAGACCTGCTCTACATGAAAGGTGCACTAATATAGCTTCTGTTATATTAATAAAATTGGAATTGAAAACTGCAAAGTACAAATGAAAGGAAACATTGGTCCAAATACTTTGCGACATTGACACAGAACATTGGCGTGTGTTACCATCGCTATGCTAACAAAGCTCTGGATGTTTAGCGGGTACGACGGATGTTCACACGCTGACATTTGGTAATTACCACTAAACACTAAGTGCAGTCGATGGGAATGTCGTTTTTTTCTGCAGATATTTGTTGCACAAACCAAAGCATTTGACAAAAACAAGAAGAAGAAAAGCGATTTTAGAATAGACCCTCTGGGGACCAAGAATGTCTGTGCAAAATATCATGTTAACAAATATATTAATTATTGACATATTTCAGTCTGCTCCACAAATATGTTTACAAATTTCATTTAATCAGACAGCTGCCTCTTTTATGGCAAATGTCCAATTTCTGTATAGTATTAGCCTATAAATCCATGATGGCCCACGTTCACCTCTTTTTTTAACTCCGTCTTTACATTTCCTCTCTTTTTCTGATGTTGTCATACACTGTAACACGTTTTGTTTTCACAGTAAACACTGTGACGTAAAGTAGCTGTCCACGTGTCTCTTCCAGTAGGTCTATATTAGAATAGCCGAGCACCTTTTTTATAATACATTTACCTCTGAAACGCATCTTCACTGATTCATACACAGGCCAGAGGACACTCAAATCTAATGAAGCTAATATCCTCTGGGTGGGTGAGAGAGAGAGAGAGGGGGGGGGGGGCTCCAGGATGAAACTCAACTCACATCTCATCAGATGTCGCATTTGCTAAGGCATCACCATGGCAACCATAAATCT
>JAVQJF010011891.1:0-21066 GCA_036023855.1 Gadopsis marmoratus
CCCCCCCCCCCCCCCCCCCCCCCCCCCCCCCCCCCCCCCCCCCCCCCCCCCCCACCATCATTGCAACTGCTTGGGTTTTCTGTTTGCACCTTGATGAGATGAAGGGCCAGGAGCATGCAGAATGGAGTGCCATGCCCGCACCTTAATCCCTGATTTACTGCCTTTGGCACTCGTTGATTGAAAAGAGCGGCACATTGTGGCCAATATGCCTAACAAGGAATGGGAAAAGGGGAGAGAGGTAAAAGGTAAAGAGTGTGTTTATGTGTGGAGTCTGTTGAAGTGAGCTACCACCTACACACCCAAGTCATCCAAGTCACTGAAGTTGTGAAGCAGACGGCGATGCTGATAGAAGCAAAGGGGGAAAAGAGGCTGAATAAACATGCCAATGGTTTGTGCTATGGAACACGCTCCCTGCTGAGCTCCTGTTTACACATATAATAACTGCGATACGGACATGCACATTTCCAAAAAAGGCTCACCCACGCATAGGACAAGGCGCACACACACACACACACACACACACATCCAATTAAGCAGGCAAGCTCGAGATAGACGTGCTTTAAAAGCTCACAATCAGAGAAGACCGACTTAATTAAGACTCCTACATACTGTATCTCTAATGGTCGTTTCATCTCTTCTAAGATCCCGCTGGCTGCACTGAGCATCCGCGCACACCGGGGACGTTGCAACAACTTGCAACACCAACACATCGACTCCACATTCCTCGGTGGAGCCGTGGTGAGGTGCAGTTCGCTAAGCCCCATTTCCCCACCAAAAAAAAAAAAAAAAAAAAAACCTAAATGTTTTTGGGAAAACAGTGCTTTTCTACATTGTTAAAAAGTAAATAAATAAATAAAATAAACCATGACGCCCCATGTGAGTAATTCATAATTGCCTGTTCAGACTTTCAAATGAACACACCACCGCAGGCTACGCTGCCACAAAAAGGGGCAACCTGAGAGCTTCGAGAGACCCAGAGCAGCGGAGATGTGCTTGAGCCCAGATGCTAATTGGTATCCCCCAAACTGATTCCCCTGCTTGGGATCTGATTAGAAGATAAAGAATCTTTGGTCTTGGGCTGGTGTTGCTCCGCAGAAATAACAGCAATTTATAAGGCCGGAATGGAATAACATGTATCCAATTGGAGCAAAAGATACCCAAGTTACACTCCCATTGATTCCATTTTGTGGGCGACATGAAGGCCGGCTACTGTGTAAGAACAGCAACAATAACACTCGTAATCTGAATACATCTGAAAATACTTGTCTTTGGTCTACAATGTTGTCTCAAGGGTGCAAGCTTAAAAACTACTTCAGTAAATTCTTCACACAGTCTGAGAGCTTTAATATCCTTAGATCAGCTACAATGAAATGTAAAAAGAGCAAGGGCTTCACTGAAATATTAAAATTATAACTTAAAATCAAGAAGAAAGCCCTGAAACTATGATGCGCGCCATGAATAATATATGATTTCCCAGTAAACTTCCTGAAAATGCATCAAAGTCTTGCAGTAGAAAGCTCGGCAGAATCAAGGACCTTCAAAGGCGCCATTATTATATGGCATCGTACAATTATGCTTTTGTTAAGATAAAAACGAGAAACTCTGAGATTGCAGTTTGGAATACCACACAGGAGAGGTAGGGACAAAGATTTGAGTCATACCTGTCGCACAGTAAGGAGAGGGTTAATCCAAACACTCAAGTGGCTGTCGGAGAAATAAATACACGAATGCAGCTTCAATTGAGAGACATACTTTTAGCTTTTCATCAGTGTTTTTCAGGATAAGATAAAAAAAAAAATTCATATTCTTGGATTAAAAATAAAATGAATCCAAGTACTAGCGGGATTAAATTTTGCCCTGGTGCTGAGTTTTAACACTATCCCTCCCACATTGACAAAAACGGCAAGCGTGTATCCTCTCAGGATATAGCAGAGGGCAGAAATCTGTAAAGGTGACCAAGAAGCATCCTCAACAGGTTGCAATCCAGTTGCTTCAGTACCTCTGAAGGTCCTAGGTCCTAGTCATTTGTTTGAGGAAACAAAGTGGAAATGCTCCGTCGCCTCAAGATGCATACGTGATCTCTACTTCTAATCTAGTGCAACTGTGTCAGCAGTGCGCGTGGAAGAAGCTGAAGTGCAATGACACTGGAATTCGCCTTCAATCCCAAAGCATTGGGATCAAATCTCAGTATGCAGATTAGGTAAACTGGCAGAGGCGTTAACAAGCACATGGCGTTTCAAGGCGAGGGGGTCTTCAATGGCTTTGCCAAGGAAGTGGCGGTCTGCTTCCTATTGACAGGCTGCTTGAGGCCTTTCAGGTTAGGTGACCTTCCAGTCGCATTCCAACTGAAATGTGCGCTGCACGAATTTACATCTGCATTAACGTGCATCTGTCCGTATCCATACAAAGACACGAACAGGTAGATAGAAATCACATGCTAATATCAGATGAAAATGGGGCCTGAAAGTCCTGCACGGAATGCACTGTGACTTTAGAGGCTTTCAAATCATGAAACACACTTACTTATAAATGTCCATTTAAAAAGAATCGGGACTAAACTGAATGCCGTGGTTCTTCCTGCCTTCACGGCAACACGAACGTCAGCGACGCCATCAACGGTGAGCACTTACAAAGCTGACAGCCTTAACAAAGTAGAAGAAGCAGAGCCGAGTTCACTGTAATGAATGGGGTCAGCGGATGGCCCGGTGATAGCAGTGACCAGAGGGCCTGGATTTGTTCCCCCATTATTAAATGTGTTTGAATAAGACCTTTAACACTTCACACCGACTGTACCCAAACCACAGGGCGACAAAGGGACCCAAGCGGCGAGATCATTATTTTTATTTCTGATATTTTTAAGAGCAGTCATCGCTCTAGTGGTTTTCCACTATACTTCTCAGAAATGTCTTGTGTACACGTTGAAGATTTAACCTGAAGGTGGCACTAGAGGTGAGGTCAGAGGGTCACCAAAACCATCTAGAGTGGATGCTGCCAGGGCGGAGAGATGGGGGGGGGAGTGTTATGACAGAAAACAGACTTTGTCAGCTTTGTCAGACGAGACAATGCATCTGTAAATCTGGTCATGTGAAAAACATGCTAGAAGATGTGGTGAAGTAAAGTGCGTACTCTGAACCAAACATGGGATGCATTGCCATGAAATCAGGATGAACTGTAACAATGTTGGCGATCCGCCGATTGTTCATCTCAGCATGGCTGTAGACTCTTAGCCTTGTTCTACGTGTTTAATTCCTTCAAATCATTTCCTAACTCAAAACCTTTGTATTTACCCACAAAACCTATATCTTAACCCAAAAACCCAGTGCACGATTGGTGTATAGTGTCATTCCCAGCAAGCTGTCAGTTGCACCGTGTACTGCAATTAGAGCATGTCTATAAATAAATAAATAATAATTGTGACGTTAATGATGGAAGCAAACCCTGTTTTTGCCAACCATTCAACGTAACATAGGTGTCATAACAACGTGTCCTTTTGCCGAGGTAAAGTAGTCCCTGTAAGGTCGAAGAATACATCCTTCACATTTATGTCCGATCTGTGAGAGATCCTGCGAGCTGGTGCTACGGAAGAAATGTATAGAAAAGGTCAGAGGGTGACTGTTGCACTAAACTTCTGAACCTCTCTCAGATTTGCTGAAGTGGAAGATAAGTGGATATCTTGACATTTCTGTATTTTTCCCCATCACCTCTGTATCTAAAAGCAGCATGCCATAGGGTGAGATTGCTGTTTACACTGCTGTCAGTGTTTTCTTTCTCCCCACCGCATCTAAGGAAGGCTATTTTTACTGCGCACATATAGCAGGCAGATGTATACACCTTGGATGTAGGCAAAGCAATCCCTTTGAAACCAGTGCCACAACTGAATATATATTTAAGTTGTTTGGTTATGGAATGGTCAGGAAGACAGAACCTTCCTAGAAATCTTGACCAGTTAGAGTTAAACTCAAGGGAACCAGTAATCTATATTCTTGGGCTGCGAGTCTGTCCATTTGTCAGTGGACGGTTCCTTATTCAGACAATGATGTAGGAAGGCAGAGAGCAGATCCCGTACTCTTAACCACAGCTCAAGGACCATCTGTTTCTTTGACATAGATTGGGGTTCCATTTACCTTTGACCGTGTCATCAGCTGGCCATCAGCTGGCCATCAGCTGGTCAGCGCGGCCGATGAAAAACACCACCAGATCCACTGGCTTCATCAGTAAAATCAGGATGAAATCAAAAGATCTCGACATTAAATGATTGACTGCAGAAAATGTGGCTTCATGTAGCATCTTTACAAAAGGCCCGTTTCCTAACACCCTGCGAATTTAAAAAGGCACCACATAATTTGCAAACCTTGTGTGTTGGTGCAACAGACAATGTCATTAGTTGCTAGGAAACAGTTTGGGTCCAAGTTTGTTACATGTCAGACAATTATTAGAAAAGGCAAAATTATACAGCAAATTCCGGTATAATATCATTACACTACATTTATGTGTCAGTCTAAACAGCTAATTGACTGGCTGATGAACAGGTGGGTCATCTACCTCCACCGGTTGCATTAGAAGTATTTACAGCCACCCTTAAGATATGGAGAGAAATAGTCCCGTTAAATGATATTGATGTTTTCCTTGGGGATTCACCACTAAAGTGCTAAATTAAATGATAATGAAATTGTACTTCATGGGGGTTATCTGGCAGATGACGCCTTGGCTCAGGCAGCTTGGCCCTCTGACTATATTTCTCTTCCTGCTTTTAAATAAATGATTTTCTTGGCCTCAATACAACTGCGGGACATATGAAATGTCGTGCTTTGTTTAGATTTAAAAAAGGAAGAGATGCTTTACGTCAAGCGTCTGAAGTATGTCATAAAAGCTTTCACATGTCCTTTTCTGGGTAAATTCCTCAAGTGACGTTTCTTTTAAATAAAAATAAAAAGAGATCAGCTGGACATAAGCTACAGCAGACACCACAACCTGAACAGACAACGCAAAGAGCACTGCCCACAGAAAGCTAAATCCCATTCCAAACGTACAGTCTAGCCACAATATATCACACATGGACAAACTAGACGACCTTCCCATCATCCTATCACGTGTCTATGATGCATGGATGCTGCTTGAAGCTCTGCAAAAAGCCAGTAAGTGGCGCTCGAGCAAGACTGGCCTTGTTCTCTGGCCCAACAACAACGTTCACGCCATCAAGAAAACGTTGGTTTGGCCCCAAAAGCATTTTCCGACACGGGCTTCGCCGGTTTTGTTGCACCAAAGCTCTTCAACACGGAGCACTCCATCCGGCAACATTAAACACACAAAATCCAAACAAATATAAAGAGAACTCCGTCTGAGCCGTGGAGCTGCCACATTACGTTGTTAAAATGTCAGGGAAGAGGAAGGAAGACATTTCAACGCAGGATGAGTGATGAAAGGAAGGGTTCAAGCGAATTCAACGTGAAGCCACGCACATCTGTCACTGTCATTTTCTGAACTGGCTGTAAGCGAACACATAAAACAGTCCACGTTACTGAAATCACCAGAAGTGTTGTTTTCTCTTCCGTCTTCTTTTGCCTCACCTGTCCTGCTGATTTATTTCCCAATCCATGGTAATCATCTTTTAAAATAGCAGGGGTCCTTTGATTTGTACAATTACCGGGCGTCTCAGTAACCGTACACAGCTCTGGATAAGAGGAACGTGTGCTAAATGCTTGATTTAATCAGTTATCAACGGTATAGTCGCTGATAATAGATGTGTCAAGCAAATGCACGGCTTGACACATAAATGTCCATACTGCTTTAAAAAAAAATGACACGCCGCTAGTGGCTGTTAGAAAAGATGTGCTATGTTTTCTATCAAATGCAAAGTGGAAGGCTTCAAATGGAAAGCTGTCCTATTCTGCAGCACAATGATGCAGTGCACTTAGGATAATTGTGTTCTATTGACTGTCTCCCCCGTGGATACATCCAAGTGTGACTGCGCATATTTCTATACAGAGATGGCATGCAAGTGAGCACGCACAAGGCATCTGCTGCTCAAAGCACCGACCGCGCAAGCACACGTATAGTGCATCTTTGGTCCAATTTCATTTCTATGGGTTTTAAAAAAAGGTAGAGGTCGCCAATATTCCATATTTTCCTAGTTGGGAAGGAAGAAAGAAAAAAAAAAAGAAGAAGAAGCCTGAAGCCAACAATGAATTGGTCCAGCAAACAAGTATTGCCTGTGTAACATCAATGAGACAAACCATTGGCTGAGTGAAATGTTCCATCAGGACAGTGAATGCAGCCACTGTAGTTTATTTTGAGTCAATCCGCAACACACCCTTCTGGTGCTGCGATGCTCACTAGAGCACCAAATGCGTATTAATCTGTGGCTGAAAATAGTCCCCAATTTACTCCTTGTCACAGCGTCAAGCTAATTCCAGTTCCACGTCTATCTGCTCTCTCTCTTCCCTTGCCACACGCGAACTCGCGTTTCATTTCAGATCCTGCCCTGCAGTAACCCCCCCCCCCAGTGTTCCCGCCACTTCCACATCACATCACCTTACCTGCCCTGCCCACCTGCTCCCACCTCCCCCCATTAGCCCGGTACCGTTTATCCTACAAGTGAGTCATGTTTTTGGGTCCAAACCTGGTCATTTTGAGCCTAACCGCTGTTTGAATGACACGTGTTAAAAAAAATAAATAAAATAAACCCCGGCACCCAGCTGTTTTAGGAAAGAACTTAGCCTTTAAGAAAAAATATTTTATATTTGTGACCCATTATTTAAAAATTCACATCTTCAGTGGAGAGCGACGGGCTTCGTGTAGGGAGGAATGAAAATATTGGGAAATTGACTTCCTCATCGTTGGTTTCGGTCTTTTCGTGGCTCGATTGTTGACAATAAGAGAAATATAGAATAACACCAGTCTTATCCTTAAGCTTGTACAGTACACACACACACACACACACACATGCTCAATTACATGCAAGTCAGGGTTTTGTGAAAAAGTGGCTCCTTTATTTGACTTTTGGTAACCTGTCAGCACAGGAGATTAGAAATTTTGGCAGTGCAGAGTGTCAAAACATGCCACACTCTGGACTCTGTAGCTTGAGTTAAGCATAATGGATGTGTCAGTGCCGTTTGCCACAACTTGCTTCCTTTGGTGTTCATGCCAGTTCGGGACGCATGGGAAAACAACAAGAAGCCATCAGCCCAGACCGCAGTTTGCTCCGTTTACGTCATGTTTGACTGAAGGAACTGGTGGCCAGAAACATTTGAGAGCCTCCACGGACCTGCATTTTGTAGATGTCGCGTGTGGTTATTTGGCGCGGCAACGTTCAAACGCTGAGGATTGACTTGTCCAAGCAACATTACTAAAAGGCAGTAAGGGAGTTGTGTGTCTCCTCCACACAAGCTTAGCGTTACTTTTCGTCACTTTCTTGCCCGGTTTGGTATGCTGGGGACACGCCGAGAGTTCGACTGTGCCACGACGAAGACAGAAAGATGCAGTCAAGGAGAGAGATGGGTGTCCGTCAAAAATCAAGTCGCAGAGTGTGCTGCCAACCTGCACGAGGACCCGTTAAAAACCTGCTTCCGTTTTAGCTTTGGCTGACACACACGCGCGCTCACACTGATCCTACACAACCACGCGAACGTCGATTATTAGTCCAAGCACTAGAATAGCATCTCGTATGTGAATCTTCATCTTGTGTGTTTTTAACATTGGTTCCTGTACTGTCTAACTGCTTCCCATTTCTGCTTAGTGCAGATTAAGTGCATATAGATTTTTGAGAAGTCTGCCCTGCATTACCACACAATGGCACGCAGCTGTCCTCCGTCATGCGTTACACAACTCAAACTAGATTCAAGTATCTGCTATTGTATTAGCATATGACAATATATGTCATTTGTAGTATAAATGGCAACGGGATGCAAAACCACCGTCATAGTGATCAAAATAATCTGAATTCAAGGTCCACTTACTGGCGCTTCCAACTACATCTCATGCCCCTCAATGGAAGATTGAGACGCCTCAGTTTCCATCACGTGACTTTAGCGTCGAACCTCAAGGACACGATAACAGGTGGCGGTGTGTGGAAGGAAGGTCGTAACTCACCAATCGTAACTCCTCACTAAACGGGACTATGAGACGCAGCGGAAAGCTCCGGAGAAATTTAAGTGGGCCTGCTATGATCCCTTTAAAACCAGCAATAAATCCAGCAACAAATTAAGGGAGTCTCGGCACAACCTGCCATCGCGAATCGGTTGTGTGATATATGAAGTCGATGTGCATAAGTACAAAGTGAAAAACACATTTCTGTTCATATAAATTGGTGACGCACATCACAGAGCTCCACGGCAAACGGTAAAAAGCCTTTTTAAACCACCAAACATTGAAAAACACAGAGCCCAGTCACCATGGCCTTCACACTCCGCAGGGCAGACGGCACTTTGCACCACTGATCCAACAAAACAAGGCCCATGGAGTGAACACACCTTCAGATTTAGACTCTCTTTTCTTCTACCCTCTCCTCCTCTTACTGGTGGCTTCCTGTGTTCCCCCTGTGTGTGTGTGTGTGTGTGTGTGTGTGTGTGTGTGTGTGTGTTGGGGGGGGGGGGTTCACTCCATTGTGTTCGTACTGCTGACTTTGCCAGAACAAGAGCTAGAAGCGTCTCTGTTATGGGCACACTGGCTCAATGCATCACCTTAATCACTCTCGCCTCACATTTCAGCTGCATGAAACCTTCACCAGGGCTGACAGCAACAGGATGCACGCTCCGCCAGTTCCTCCTCCATCACCACTACCAACAGAGAGCAAAGAAAGTGCTTACCTAGGAGAAACGAAAAAAGGAGAGAGAGGGAAGGAGGGTTATTCAAATAGCTGCATTACAGTATGTTGCATTCAGCAGCACATCTTTTAACATATACGGCACATACATGCCGCCTGCTCATCATCGCACCAAGCCGAGTCGAAGCAAACGCACACGCCACAGATCTGACATCGAAACGGTGGATTTCAAGCGAATGATAATGCACCTCCTGGCTGCCAATGGGGCTAAATCTACATATGTGAATCACAACTGTCCTTCCTGTACAGGATTCATCCATCAGTGCATAAAGAGGAAAAGGTCAACTGCAATTCAAACCCTTATGTTGCCATTTTCATATCAAAATACTGTTTAGGGCAGCCAGGTTGGTGGTCAGGTTGGTGGATTCTTTTAACTCCAAAGTAGCTTGAATTTACGCAGGCACACGTCCAAGGACGCGCTCCCCTCTGCGTGAACGTCCACCGACAGGAGAGGACACAATATTCTCATGTTTGGTTATTGATTTATATAAGGTCATATTTAGGTGTACACTCTGGTCAAAACAAGTTCTCAACAAATATTAACTCCAACTGACATTAGCACAGCATTTTGAACAACTCCAGTCCGTAACTCACAGACCGTAGCTCCCGTGGATCGGAACCTATGAACCTGATATTTGTGAAAAGCTGTGATTTCCCCGAGGCTTACATGTTCAAAGCCAAAATATTACTTCAAAGAGTAGAGTAAAGAGTTACTAGAGTAAAGAGCAGCGGCCTCCAAGAATGTGCTATGCAAGTGCTGCACTGCAGCTTGAAAACTCTGCCAAAACTTCACAAATGCCATTGAAATATTGCAGCAACGTTATTGACAACAAAAGTAAAGATTCAGATGAGCGCAGAGATATTTGCTGGGTATTATAAAAAGGAAAAGTATGCCACGTTATCATCATAGATCAGTGTGCATCTTTCACAAAAAGGTGCAGTGTGCTTTAACAAATTGAAACATATTATATATATATATATATATAATGCTGTGCCCACAACCTTAAAAACTCACTTAGTCTCTTTAAGAAATGTTGTTGGAATGAACAACAAATAAATCTGCCAATTCCACTTGTTCCCTCAGGTCACTTGTATTGAGAAAATGACACCTGACTCATTTTTTGAGACAAGTTTATTTGTGCTGGAAACATAAAATCATACTCATCAAGGCTTTCTGACTTGACAGGATGAGACATGTGGAGGTGAAATCATTTCAAACGTGGTCATTCTGGTCTAAAGTTTATGGCATCTATCCATCACCTGTCCATGTCTTTGCAAGCTGATTTTTTTTTTCCCGGGGTCCTCAACATTTAAACTGAGGGTCATGAGAAATAGATTTCCTTGTGTACACTGCGATGCTACGCGACACAGAGTTCCTGTAATGCATTTGAGATTCGTGGAACGTCTGTCAGAGAGCTGTTGATTCAACTCTGTGGTACCGAGTTTAAATCTCTGATATTTATGCTCCCTGATTTTACAAAGTGGTGACACTGTTGGTTTGAAACACAGCTGAGATGTGACACAATTTACCTTTTTTTTTTTAACGGCTTCCAAACTGTAGGAAATAATGGTGCAAAAAAATGTGTTGCTTTCGAGTCCTGATGAATATCCATTAGGAAAATGTTAAACCAGGTTAAATCCGTTTTAATCAACATTAAAAAAAAAAAAAAAAAAAATCTTTAGGCAATTGACATCTGACATTTCTATATGAAAGTGATTAGAAAGTAAATGCTAAACATGTGCTACGGGGATATTAAACGCCTCAAATCGTAATAAAGAGAGGCAGCTCAAATTGCCCAAGAGGGCCAGTAATGTAGAAAGTGATGGGAACGGGGTCAAGATGTTTAAGTCCGTCAGTGGATGCATAGCCTTTATTACCGGGCTTCATTTATTCCAAAGGCACCAGACCTTTCCCCTGAATCAAGATTGATGGAAGGTAGGCGTCTGTGGGATTGAAGGTCTTAAAACATGGGAGAAAGAATATTTGAGAACGACTTAAAAACCAGACTGAAGCCTACTGGGAGCAATACTGAAAGGCTTGCCAGCACGATGCCTCTCTCCAACCATCCAAAATGTATTTGTGTTTATTTTATTTTATTTTTTTAGGTTTGGTACGTTGCCTCAAGCTAACTTTTAAAGTCAGTCGCGGGTCACTGCTCCTGGGATGCTTTCTTTATTGCATTCTGAAGCTTGACCCCAACACCAGCGGAGAACATGGAGGGTAGTCTGAATGGACAAACTAACTTACAGGACAGCTTTAGCTTTGTAAATGAGCTGCACAGAGGTCATATTAACAGTGCTCACAAAGATGCTTTTATGCCTTGGCACCGCAGAGCTTTGAAATTGGAAAACAGAACAACCTTCCACAGACCAAGGAGGGCTGATAGATAGGCGAGCATTGGGATACGAAGTACAACAGAGAGAATATATGAAGAGAGGATGGATGTGAAATTGGAAGCTTGAGATGAAAGTTGGACAAGATGCTTATAAAAAGAAAATAAAAGAAAAAAAGGGAGGTGAGCGTGAAAGAAACTCACATGTATCATACAGATGTTCATTTAGATCAACATCAAATGTTTGTTGAATCCAAATTACCCAATGCGGACTTCAACACAACTCTCTTTGACGGAGGCTTTTATTGTGAAGCAGCTGTGGAATCATGGCGTGAATGTAGAATTGAGTGCATTAAAACAAACAATCCTAGAAAAGGCAAACATCTGTTGTCTGCTGCTCCTCCACATTATGTGTTTCTCTACTCAGTGTGGATGAGCTCTGTGTTTGGTGAAATATGGTAATTTGCAGTTAACAGATTATTGACATGATTTCTACAGGATTGCAGAAGCCGTGAAATGCAGGAAACCTCTGCAATTTTATCAATTCGCAGGTGGAGACGAGGCGGTACAGTCTCAGGCGAATCAGGCTTCAGGGGAAACCCTGAATGATGCTGCCTTCAGGGGAAAAATGAATATGTCAGGCTGAATGCTCGTCTTTCAAAGAAACAATCTTGGAAGGATTTGGATGACAGAACACCAGTCCTTATTAGACCTGACAGGAAGCTAGCCAATTAAAGATCACTTCCATCTGCCCTGTTCACTGCCCACGTCTTATAGTCTGCTCCCTTAAAGTGGGGCAGCTTCAGTCACAAATTATTTGCAGGAGAGGGAACCTGTTAAGAAAAATGACTAGGAAATGTATTTCTGAGCTGTAAGCAAGCCAATAAAATAGGCCCCGAACCCACCCTAAAGCCTGCAAATGGCTGTCCAAATGTTAATTTGCTCAACAGCCTTCAGATGATGCAGAACATGGCTTTCACCTTCTCCTGCCATACATAATTCATGCTATTGACTGGTGAGGCAATGCCACTTTCATGCACCGAGCTCACAAAGTGGTGCCACTTTCACACACCAACGCAAGCCAATGAATCCACACCAACTGTGCGGTAACGCTTTGAGGTTTGGCGTGAAATGTCCACACAAGATACAGGCACGCTCACATTTCTGATACTGGCACGGATGCCCTCATACTGGTTCACAGAGACAAGCGCACACATGCTGTCACAGAAAGAACACAGAGTGCTTCACAATATAGATAGGAGGAACCAACAAGGAAAGAAGGAATCCGCCGCGCTCCTAATTCCTGAATATGTAATCTCCAAGCATGACCGGTCACACAGTGCAGTATACGGGAGCATGTAACCGAACACTGCCATTGCCTATGAAGAATAATTCATGGTCTAAAGCATCAGTCCCACAAGGAACATTAAATATAAATTTATGTCTGACCCACTTTGGAGCTTCCAACAACTGCTGCCACAGAAGTGGCTTTTGGCTCCTCCTCAGTACCAAAAGGACTGCTGCCACTACAGAGCCCCGCTTTGATTAACCTCGCTGCCAAAAGGCGACCACCATGTGACGCCTGCACGTCTCTGGTAGCAGCAAGACAAAACACTGAGAAGACAAGCAGCCAGCAAAAGAGTACAACGTGTGGACAACAAGTGCATCAAAAAGTCTCCGCTTGCGTTGCAACGCGGGCCCGCTGCATTGAACACGCTGCCGAGTTCGGGTCTGACCAGATGGCCGTCGTCGCAGGAGTGAAATTTAGCTTTGGACCGCGAGGAGGTGATGGGTCTTGGAAACGATGCCCATTGTAAACATTTCCGATCTCGTCTTTGGGAGCCAAGACACAAATGGCTGTTTAATCTGGTGGCGTGATAATGTGACACATCCGAGATACGTCGGAAAGCAGAGCGGGGCCGTTCTTCGAATACTAGTTGTCGCTCATCCCTGCTATAAGTTGTTTCCTGAAAATAGCTCGAGAGCAGTGCCAGAAGGGCTGAAAACCACACGACAGAAGAGTTGGACCGTAAAAACTGTTGTTGTAGCGACCACATTCTAACTTTAACTCACTCTGTTGTCCAACTTCATTGAGAAGCGCAAACGGACTGAAATGGCTCCCCGAGCATGTGTTGCACTAGTCAACGTTCGCCAACAACGGCTGGTGCGAGCACCCAAATACGACCCCTCCCTCTTTCATACGGCACTAAAAGCGCGGCCGCTGTCGCCTTACCATCGTGCGTTCTTCATCTCCTTGACACCTCACTGGAACGGGAATGCTCAGACATCTTCCTCTTTCCACCGATAGTTCAATCAACAGGATGACTCATAGAACAAGAGGACAAAGTCCAAATTTGATTATCGTGAGGCAGGGTCTCGAGTGGGACGGAGCAGATTTCATGAAGTGATTCTAAATGGATCCATGAGCGGTTATACTTTACGGGATGCCATTGGAAAGAGTAAGTTCCACCGATCCCTGCAGGTCCAGGGTTGATAAACAGCCAAGGACCTTTGACCTTTTCAGCCATTTCAACTAAGTACTACTTTCAAGTACAACCCACAGCATGTGCACGTACTCATAACACTGACCCTGTAAGCTGGAAAAGGGTCTGCGTCAGGATTGAGCCATAATTCCGAGACAAGGTTAATCACGTCCTGCGACTCATTTTGCGGGCGAGCCCTGCACAAGAGAATAGCGGCAGCCACAGAGGGAACGTGGCCAGGCGTCAACACCATAAACGACATTCCCGAGGGGCAACTCGTTAATTGAAAGGGTCGTTAAAAGCATAATTTAGATCATTCACTCGGCACGTCAGAAATGTCCTTACCAAGTCAAATTTAATTTCTTTCCAAAGCTGCCGTGACGCACCTGATCTGCGCCTGCAGTGCAGCCCCTCAGGTGAACTTTAAAATCACTCACCTGACATCTTGCCTGGTACCCCTCATGTCAGAGTCTCTCTCCCTCTCTATCCTCGTTCTCCCTTTCCCCTCACTCTGTGCTCTTCACTTCTCACTCTGAGAGCAAATCTTAAGACAAGCGGTTTGATGTTCAAAGCAAAAGGGCTTGAAAGCTTTCCACCAACCACCCAGACTCAAGACTTCCCCCTTCAAAGGAAAACATAAATTGGCTCAAGAAAAATAATTCACTCTGGACACAAACACGGGGAGACTTTTCCCCACGGATGTAGCCAACTCATTGCAAATAATACAGTATGTCTGCAGAGCCTCTACTTGTCGGGGTGAAGACAACCTCGCTGAGGGGGGAAAGATTAATCATCACACATAGCCTCCTTTTCGCCCTCAAGAGTTTATTAATTTTTGCTCTGTACCTGTCAAACTGAACTCGGGGATTGGAGAGGTGCCTTGCAAATGCATTTCACGTCACCGTTACAATTTCTTCAAAACCCCATGCTAATATCGAACATTACCTGCCGTTACACTGACAGTACTTCATCAACCCAATTAAAATCATTCCGGGCGCTAAATTAAGGTGAGCCGGCAAGATGTGCGTTTACATACCTGAAGCGTTTTATTCAGAGCATAACGCTTAGGACATGCGCATACAGGTTCCGCTCCCGCTGTGAAGCATCGAATCTGACGGAAGTATAACAGAAGACTAGTTGTTTCGGGGCGTTCATCAATCCTTAACTCAAGAAAAGAAATGTGCCCCCCCCCCCCTCCACGTGGGGCTAACATGCGCAGGAGGAATGCATTTATTCCAACCAGAGAAACGATCTGATTAAGCATTTACATGGTTATTAGGCGCCAATACTTTCCGATTGAATAGATTATCAAAAAGGTGTACACCACCCCTCTCAGCCCGATTGAAAATGCCTTCCGATCGAGGGGGTTACATGGAACTCTGGACAAACTCTGGCCGGACTCTCAGATCCTGCAACATCATTAATTATGATGTTCATGAAAATGCATCATCTTAATATACAGTTTGTCTTTACCTCATTGAACAGCAAATCTAAGGGAAAATAAGGCATGGCACTGGTTTGAAAATGTGTTATTATGAAAGCTATAATCACTCTCCTCCTGTGGAGTCGGTGCTTTGTTAGCATGAAGATTCTCTGAGGAAGCCAGACTAAAGCCTGAGAGCGTCTGTAACAGCTACTGTTCATTACACCGCACAATATAAACATGTCGGAAGGGATGACACTTGATTTTGAGATGTCTCGTGTGCCGTGGCGGCATAAGATGATTATGGTTGCATCTCACCTGCAGTCCTGCACATTTTCACTTTTTATCCACTTTGATATACCATTTATCCTTAAACATCTGCATCCAGGAGGCCCCGTAGAGCCGGCTAGATATATGAAATATGGTGTAATCATATTGAGACAATGGTTATAAGCTAGTAGCGGTCTAAAAGAAATGTAGCTAAAACTAGCTCAGTTTCAATGACCAATCACTAATAACAGTTTACTGGTAATATAACTAGTTTATTTTGCTGCTGAGTGAGTTATATAGTAATCAGTTATCAGGTATCAATTCCATCAATTTACAATAAGAGAAAATACAATAAAATAAGAAAGTGAAAAGCTGTCTTCAAAAACCACAACATCACTCTTGCGTTTGTGAATGCAGAAATCTGCAGAGTGGGCATACCGTGAGACGTTCACTTTGTTTTCATCATAAACATTCTTTCACCAGTTATTTTATATTTAAGACGAGCAAAAATACTACTGGAACCTGTCCCATAAACAGCGAGGCCACGCTTTGTTTCAGACACGAGTGGATGCAGCCGGTGAATACAACACTAGGCGTAGTAAACAAAAGCAAAAGCTAGGTGTGAATTTAACATTTGTTGCCAACTGTCAATGTCACTGTCACTGAAATTGCCAGGCCGATCAAATCTGGAAATAAAGAGGAGAAATATGGCTGTGTGGTGAAGCTCAACGCACCCACTGCTGCCTGCGATTCAACCTCTTGCTCCTCCAGTTACTGTGTGTTGCAGATTAAAAGTGACATGCAGTGCGAGCGTATCGCTACAATCACTGCCAGCCTAAAGCACTTAGCAAAGAAACAAGAGCGTGGGCCCTTTCATTCAACAAAACATAGCCAATGACACTGGAAAACGGTTAAATAAACCAAAAGCACTCCCCACCTTTCCCTCCCAATTTTGGGCTGAACATTTAACCACTGCACTGACATTTTGATCTCATATCAGACTAAAAAGAGGGGGGACGGGCCATAAATACCGAGAAGACCTGTAGGACACAACTGTTCATTATCATAAATTACAAATAACCGATATACTACGCTAAAATATTTGAATTTTTTCTGCTTTAGATTATCAGATGGAAACGTGCAAATCAAAGTGAAAGAGTCCAATAATGAAATGAAAATGCACTCCCATAAACATATGCTCTTACAGTACATCAGACTCTGGCAATATATGTACTTCTACACAGCCCATTTGGTGATTATGCATGTTATCCCAAAGGTGTCTCGGCATTAATTAATTGCCGCTCAGCAGAAACTGAATCCACTGACCTTCCCCAAGATGTAATTTGTTTTTCCTATTCGGGTTTCTCTTATTTCACATGAACAAAATCTTAAAAAATGTCTCACCATTTGCAAATAGTGTTTTCCCTGCATCTTGTGCTTGAAGAACTGCAGTGAAATTTTTGGACTTTCACCACCACTGGTAGAGGACCTAACAAACCTCTCTCTCTCTTTCTTGGTGCTTTCTTCTGTTCTAATGGAGCTTGTGCTTTAAATGTGGATATATATACAAAGCCGACTAGCCAGCGGCATTCTATTTGTCATCATGGTGGTAGCCAACTAATCCTTTTTTAAATTTTGATATTTAATGGCATTGACTACAGAGGCTCTGGGCAGGTAACCAACCGTGGGGTGACAGAGCCTTTGGTAAATAACATCAGAATTCAATCCGGAGCCTGGCACTGGTCCAGTGGACTGACATTTACATTAGAATTAACCTGGCGGTCATCAAGAGGAAGAAATTTATAGTGCACTCCACCTCTCTCAGAAAGTTCCATTACCTGCACAACAGCCATTTACTGTGGAGCGAGTGGACAGAAAACCAACTTATCATGACGTCATCTGCACCTGAGGTCTGGCAGATCCTGTGAAGGAGCTGTGGAGATAGCGAATCCTCCACAGAATCGGCCAACGTTCATATCTGTCGCACAGAGGGAACCGTTTACCTCTGGCACTTAACAGCTACATAGACCTTCTGATGCCTTGAGACAACACAGACACATTCATCTCGGCGCCGTGAAGGCATGAGTTCACGTGGGCAGCGAGCCGTTAGCCCTATCAAAAACTCCTGCCATTTCATTCTCTGCTTAAATTGATTTCTCATCAAACTCCATCGACTGCCGGCGTGCATCCCGTCACCGCGGCCTCTGAGTGTACAGTTTTTATTCCTGCAGCTCCACAAAGAGCAGGAAAATTTGCCACTTGGCCTGTTCGGTCTCTCTCTCTCTCTCTCTCGGTGTGTCCTCTGCCAGTCCCTTGCTCTTACTTGCAAGGCAGCCCTGACGGCGGGAGGTCAAGAGTGACAGGAAGTGTGGGTGTGCTAATCTCCTCTCGGTCAGCGCCGGAACTGGACCTCCATCAGCTCACCGTGGTATTTGACATAATAGATGTGTGAGGAGATAAAGGAAGATGAAACCTCCCCTGACAAACGGTTGAATTTCCTCAAGAGCAGCGCTATACTTGATGGTAATGGTTTAGGGATGAAGGATGGGGGGGGAGTTGGAAACCTGCGGAGAAAAATGGTTATTGCATCTAATCCAAATGACAGCAATGACCTCATTGTCACATCGGGGAACAGTCTGTTTCACTTTGATCTCGCTCAGTGTGACCGCTTGGAAAAAAAAAAAACTGAAACAATTCAAGGCTGAAATGCTTCTCTTTAATTCACCTCTGGGCTCTATGTGCTGGGACGAGGTCGGGAAGCGCACGGCGCGGTGCATGCTGGGATAATGGCAGGAATGCGGGTGTTGACAGTCCTTATCTAGATCTTCATCAAGGGCACTATTTCCACTTGAAAATCTAGTTTTAGTGCACCTCCCAAGACTAGTGTTGTCCATCATTACCAACAGGACATAACAAGGTGAGATTCACCAAGTTCGACTGTTACCTTCAGAATGCCTTGTAGGCAGGAGGAGGTGGGAGACGTCTTGGCTGCAAATTGAGTGAAAACCCTGCCACTTCTTCTTTTTTTTTTTTTTTTTGCTGGGATTGGCACAGGCTAACCGCCAACCGTGAGGCTCAAAGTGGAGTCCGAAGCCCCTCTCATTGTTTCTGAAATGTAACCGCTGCTGCAAGTCATGCCAGAGGACGCCACGGTCAGCTGACATAAGTGGGCAAGAAAGGTTTTACACCAAGGTGGGTTTGGCTCTGTGTCACTCTCCATGGTGTTTGCCGGCCTACTGGGCGTACTGCTGAACTGCTTAGGAAAATGCAAGCCGCTTGTAATTCCGGTCCATTTGTCAGCTACCATCGGGACAAACCGAGTGTCGCTAGCTTCAGCGTCGAGCGTCATCGCGGACGGATACATCCAACGGTTAACAGATTGACAGCCTGTCACTGGCTGCTGCTAACGGAAACATACGTGCAGCCTCGACGTTAACTCGCCTGGAGTCTTCCCACTGCTACAATCGCAGCCACGCTCTGTTTTCTGTGCCCTGCAAGCTGCCTTGAAATAAATCAAAGGGAGGATGATAGAAAGAAAGAAGAAGAAAAAAAAAGTTTGTTTTCCTTTGCCTGTTCAGACACATTTGGTCAGGTGCTGGATTACTCAAACACCACTGGAGGACAATTTGGATGAGATTTCATCACCGCTCTGATGAAATCCAATTGCAATAAAAGTGAAATACAAAATCTAGCCTTTAACAGACTCACTTCTCATCAGAGCATTACCTTTCAATCTCAGTTTCTCAGGTGGATTTTCTTCCCAGTGTCCCCTTAATGGCTCAAATTACCTCGTTATTTTTTAATTGTAGTTCGTAGTCAGTGGAAAGAGACAAGTGAGTCTTTGAGCTGTAACGCAGCCAAATAGTTTATCATCTGAAAGAAACTGCTGTTTATCAGCGTTGCAGGGCCTCTTCTGGCTGCTAATTGAGTACAAAAAGGAGCGAGGGCGCCGGCACCTTGGAAGCGCACACTCTCTGTGGAGATGCTGTGTACGACCCGTCACTAGGAAACAGTTACGTCTCGTAGGTGAAGCCTATTTCCCTGAGGCACGAACGTGACGTGGCAGCACACAAACACGCATACGGCCCGACATTTTACAGTTTACGGGTTTTAATACGGGGCAACAGAAATGATATCTTAGATTGAAAGATCGCAGTAATGATGGGAAGTGTCCCCTTTCTGTGCGGTGCTGTTAGGAGGCTGACTTGCAAACTGCAAACAAAGATCAGGTAGGAAGGAGGAAGTCGGGAAAGACAGACACTCGAGGGACACAAACCAAAGATAAGACTGGAGCACAGCGACTGTTTGAGATGGGGGGGATCAACAGATAAACAGATAGACGAGGAGACAGCTGTGCTGTCCACACTTAAAAGAGAATGATAGAAGTGGAAATGCAGGGTGGAGCTGGCAAACTGACAGCTGACAGCATAAACATGGGCTATATGTATCAGTTATGTAACCGTTACTGATGTATTCTTAAGGAGAAATGTCACAGGACTGTTTGGTTTTATGTTTTTTTTGTCATAACATGACACAGTATTTGAACAATCTATACTCAAAGCTGAGTTGTTGTTTTTTTTTTAATGCTACCGAGACCAATTTCTAAGAAAAACTTTAGTCAAAGAGTCGAGTCTTACAAAAGTCAAGTCCAAAGCCAAGTTTGATAATATTTGTGACTTAAAAGGTAAATTCCTGTATTTTTAAACCAGCCTTGTGGGCAATTGCGCCCATGAAAACACTGTTCACGTAAGGAAGATCCGTCTCGCTTAAGGAATCTGAAATTCTCGCGAGAGGTTGAGTTGCTGCATGAAGACGAAAGGACGTTACTCTTTAACAAAATGGTCCGTCACCATGGGGATGCTTTCCTTAATGTCGTCAGACATTTCGAATAAGAACCGCAGTCTCTCCGTGGCAAAAACAAGCACTTTTAGTGGACATTCTCCTCACAGGCACGATTGCCTTAAAGGATTAAGCTGCAGCCATTGCTGCACATTTGCGGATTCCGGCGGAGGCGAACTGCTGAACCAATTCCAAAACCTTTGGAAGGTATTCGTCAATTAGACCTGTCATGGGCAAACCCCATGACTTAAGCCGGATTCAGACACACAGTTGGAACAGTTTTCGGTAATGGAAAGAACAAGACAGCGGAGGTGGATTTATACTGTTTGGTCAAGTTAAAATGTTTGTTACCTGTGGGGCCGTGTCTCTTCCTCTGACCGGGACCTGAACTGCCAAACCAGGGTGGAAGGTTCCACTCGTATAAATAGTCGGGGGTCCCGGGGGAAGAGACCAAGTGTGAGGCAGTGGCAGGGGTGTTTTTTCTGTTTGGGGAAATGGCTGTTGAAAAGCATTTATTTTAAGGAAAGCTAGTTTAAAATAAACTTAGAGGTGTTTTTAGGTAATATTATAGTAAATTGAAAGGTGTCTATCCTTGTAGGGGTTGGGTAACAGATGTACAGGATGTATCCTGTAGTTTCTTTGCGATCAACTGATTTCACTCTCACGCCATCAGGCCTAAATTCCCACGAGTACAAACAATAAATAAAAATCTAATGAGCATTTCATTAACAAACTCAAATGTACTAGAACCAAACGTTGTTCCAGTGCCTCTGTGTGTATAGCTTGGCTTGTGTTGACAGAATGCTTGAAACATGAAAATCAGCAGCTTTGGAAACCGACAGCTGACATTTAGCTACATGACCGACACAAATCACAGATGAAACGGTCATATCGTAA